>CATIWJ010075168.1:0-39174 GCA_949640765.1 Croton laevigatus | reverse complement strand
GCTTCTCAAAATAAAGAAAGAAAGGTTCTTGGAAATTGGGTTTCCTTCTATCTATAAAAACATGTTCAAGTTGAATATCAGTGATAAGGTTTCAGTGAAAATGGCAACAACTTACATTGGTGCTCATGGCGGTGCTTCTGTGCCTATTGTCTTCTTCTTTTTCTGTCTCTTTGCTTTCACAGGTAAGTTTTTTTCCCCCCCTCAACTAAATACAATAAATATGGGTTAATTTCACTAGTTTAATATGAATTAATTTAAAAGAAAATTATGCCTTGCATCGAGGAGTAGCCTAGTGGTAGAGTAAGCTCACCGAAACGTGATCATATGGTAAAAAAATTATGTATTTTAGTTTTGCTTGAAGCTTTCTTGGCAAATTAACAGATGCAGAAAATTCAAAGAAGATGGGAATAAACTATGGGCAGCAAGGGAACAATTTACCATCACCATATGAATCTATACAGATTCTCAAATCCATAAATGCAAGCCGTGTAAAGCTTTACAATGCGGACCCAGAAATTCTCACTCTCTTGTCTTCTTCCAAGATTCAGGTATCAGTAATGATCCCAAATCAAGATATTTTCTCTATTGCCTCAAATCAAACCCAAGCCAATCATTGGGTCCAACAGAATATTCTCAAATATTATCCAAATACTATGATCAGATTCATTCTTGTCGGAAATGAAATCCTCACATCTGTTTCTGTCCAAGAACAGAACATCATTTGGCCTAACCTTGTTCCTGCTATGAGAAATATTAAAAATTCACTTAAATCTCATAAAATTAAGAATATCAAAATTGGAACTCCATTATCTATGGATGTTCTCCAAACAACATTTCCACCTTCAAATGGAACATTTAGATCAAATGTTTCAATTTTGCCAAAATTGTTGAAATTCTTAAATGGTACTAAATCTTACTTCTTTCTTGATATTTACCCTTACTTCTCATATTCTAATAACCCCACAAACACAAATCTAGACTATTGCTTGTTCAAATCAAGAACCAACTACACTGACCCAGGAAGTGGATTAATCTATACTAATTTGTTAGACCAAATGTTGGATTCTGCGATTTTCGCAATGTCGAAACTGGGGTACCCAAATATCAAATTAGCCATATCAGAAACTGGGTGGCCTAATGGAGGTGATTTAGATCAACCTGGTGCTAATATATACAATGCAGCAACTTATAATAGAAATTTAGTTAAAAAAATGACTGCTAATCCTCCAATTGGGACACCAGCTAGGCCAGGTGTCATAATACCCACATTTGTTTTCTCATTATACAATGAAAACAAAAAGATTGGTCCTGGAACAGAAAGGCATTGGGGTGTGTTCAATGAATATGGGAAGGCTATTTATGATATTGATTTAAGTGGGGAAAAACAAGATTCTGAATGTGAGCCATTGCCAGAAGAAAATAATAATTATAGAGGGAAATTGTGGTGTGTGGTGAGAAGAGGAGGGGCTAGTTTGGGGGAATTGGCAAGAGAACTGAATTATGCTTGTAGCTATGGGAATGAGACATGTGCAGAATTGGGTCCTGGAAGAGATTGTTATGAGCCAGTTTCGACGATTTGGCATGCAAGTTATGCTTTTAGCTCATATTGGGCTGAATTTAGGAGCCAAGGTGCAAGTTGTTACTTCAATGGACTTGCTCAGCAGACCACCATTGATCCTAGTAAGTTTGTGTTATGGGTTTTTCTGAAATTCATTTATTTGGAGAATTTTAAATGAGATTACATATTTTTGGGTGATTTCTTGAACAGGTCGTGGGTCATGCAAGTTCCCTTTTGTTACTTTATGAAGATGATGATTCATGCAATTTGATTTTGAAGAATTGGTTCATCAAAAGATATCCATATTTGTATTATCTTCTTACATTTCAGAAAGAAAACAATGATTTATTATAATTAATGCTCTATCTTTTTTTTTCTCAATCCTTTATAACGTGGGTACTAGTTAGTTTTTTTTTAATAAATATTATTTAATTTTATTTTTAATTATATGCATAATTAATTATTTAATGGAAAAAAAAATTAAACACGTCTCAGTATTAATTATGTTTTTGAGTTGATACATCTTTATCATTATATTGTGTTTTTTGTATTTATGTTTTATAATTATTTTGTTTTTTGTTTCTGTTCTAATTATTGTGTTTTATTTTTATCTTTAATAAAATATGAAATACTTTATAATAGAATTTTAAATTTTATCCTAATAATACAATTTAAAATTAAATGAAAATTATGAATATTAATTTGAATATTATTTTTAATACAAAGTGATTAGAATTTAATTATTATTTTCTTATTTGCTGAATAAATTAATTAATAAATTATATAAATATAGAATGCTTTAGTAAAATAGAAGAATTTGAATACTGTATATTCATATTTTATCATAATGTAAATTAATAAGATAAATTAATTAATTAATTAATACAAATTGTGAATATAAATTTAAATAATATTTTTTAAAAATAATTTGAATTTATTATTATTAGTTCATTATATCCAAATTGTAACAGGATAAAAATTAATTAATTAATCATTATAATAAAATAATATTTTTTAATGATTTAAATTAATTATTTATTTTATTTTAATTAAAATATTAACAATGTAAAATAATTAATTAGTTAAAAATTAAAAGTATGAATTAAAATAGTATTTCTTAATATAAAGATGAGGTGAAAAGACTTACGCAAGTACAATAACTAGATTTAGCCGAGTTGGTTCGATTCGGTCATCGGTTCACTGTTATGCTTTTCCTTGAAACTTAACTTGCCCCTGTTTCATGAACAGTCAATGACAATTCGCCACGGTTCAAGGATGATTCGGCATGAATTTTTTTATAATTTTAACCACGATTCACAGTTCTATTTAGTTAGGAGCAGAAACAGTTACCCACTCACTGTTCAAATGATTCATTCGAACGGCCCTAGCGGGTCTACCAATAACGGTACTAAAAGGTCTAGCTCAATCTTAGATAGTATAAATGTCCAAGGTTTCACTTGTTAGGGAACCAAAAGTAGACATCTATGTGTACACAAAGGGGTTGGCAATGGAAGTGGATGGCTCCTTTGTAGTAAATACCCCAACTGAGGAAAAAGATATTAAAGCAGAACCCATTGAATTAGCATTTCCTAAAGTTTCTGATAGAGAACAACCAGGCCACAAGACATTCTCTGGTTCAACAAAGCAAAATGAGCATTTGATGGATTTCAATTAAACATCCAAACATTGCTATTGAACTACAACCTGACAACGATTACAAAAAAAAAAAAAAGAGTATTCACACATTACATGGCTTGACGAACCCACAATGTACAGATAAATTGCCTACCTATCACTTTTCTGTAATAGACGGTGAGATGAAATTTACTGTAAAAAGATGAGTATGAAATTGAACTTTTATGTGCATTTAGGTGTTGATTGTTGGTTTGAGAATTAACAAAAGGACAAATCCAAGCCAATGTAAGTGTCAAAGGGACGGATTTTGTGTTTTCAAGTGAAGGCTCTCTTGCATTCCCGACCGATTGAAGCAAGAGAATCAGCTGCGGAAAAGATGATGATCTAACTGCAAAATGTGCCTAACATAATCTGGTATAAGGTTCGGCTTGAGACTATTCAGCTACCACAATTCTCACATTAACCAGATTTTGAACATTTAAACAATTTGTTGCCACTTTTGAAGCCATTCAGGAAATCCCAAGACATTTGGCTGCCAGAATAGCAAAATAGCATGTGAATTTTGCTTTTAAGAACAAATCATATCAGCTACTGCTGTAATGAAAGCATTGGGATAAAATGAAAGATTAAATATTGAATGGAAAGTATAGGGGCTCAGAAGTAGAGACCTAATTTTCACTCAATAGATTTGAATTTTAATATAAAAAAAAAATCCCGACTTTACATTAACTAACTGCAAGATTTTTTTTTTTTTTCTTTTTTCCCTCCATTAAATGAAAAGAAGGGGTATTCAGTTCAGAAATTCGCCTTGTCCTCAGCAAATTTCACCAAAAAGTTCAAAATTGAATGCTTGGGGTTGTCTTCACCTCCTTTGTCCTTGGCTTCGAAAACGCCCTTCATGACGCGTGTATACAGTCTTTCAAGCTGTGGAATACCATAAATTTCGGTACGTTCCACAAAAACCCGCTTAACATAATCCACTTGACTTGATGTTACTGAATCCAAGGCATCATGGGATACACTCCCTTCAGGATTTCCAGAAGCTTCTCCACAACTTTGGTGCTTATCACCATCAGCTGATGAGGATTCTGGCCTATCAAGTTCCATGTTGTTTGTCTCAGGCTCTTCTGATGGGTTTGGATCTACAGCATCCTGCTGTCGCATTTTGTCTTCTGTGAAAACCATAGGCATTATCAGAAAGCATATATAATATAATAAATCTGTTTACATATGAAAAAGCAAGTTGCTATTTACATGCAGTATTTCTAAATTTGGTAATAATTGTCAAAAATTAATTCAAGATAAGATGCCCTCATTTCCAGCCATAAAACATTCCAAGTCTGAATAATTGCAGATACTAAACAGCAACTTGATAAAGAAAAGTAAATGCCACTATACCTGCATGTGCAGCATCAGTGCTTTTCTTCTGCCTTTTCAAAACTTCATAGCTTTGATCCAAATTAACCTCTGGCTGGACATTACGCAGTCGAGCACTTGCTCTAGTGACAGTTCCCAATTGCACAACTGGGTTTGGAGGAAAAATCGATCCTCCTAAATCATCTGGTACCTGAACTGGACCACCCTGCTCAGCAATCTTGTCGCAAAATGCAACAAGCGCAGGGTCCATCTGTGATAGCATTCCGTGCACCTGAAAAAATTGATACATTTAAGGCCCTTGAGGGATATAGATGGAACAAGAAGGTGAGAACAAAATAACAGAGGAACTTACAGCATCTCTTAGTTCAAAAGCCCTACTAACAATCCTAGCACCATTGTAATCATCTCCATTATACACCTGAAATTGAAAAACATAATATGTTTAACAAACATTAAATTGTCATGTAATTTCTTTCATACATCTGAACACCACAACATTGCATACAAAGAGAAACAGTTAAAGTTCGTGCACACAAATTGGCAATCGGAGATGCACCAATCAGGCCAAGCCTGGCTCATGCCCTCTCAGCCATCAAGTGCGTGTTTGTATTTGTAATTGAATTATGTAAGAGAAAGAGAGAGAGAGAGGAGGACGAGGAGGAGGAGGGGAGGGGCGGGGGGGTGTTAGGGCGGTGGACTGCCTACCAGTATATTCTCATACATGGAGTAGCATGGGTAGGAAGCAATTTCAGCCCCATTTAGCCTCTCTAGGCAAGCAATCAGTTTTACACTAGTGTATATTTAAATAATATGATGAAAGAATATTGAATGATTATTACTCCCTACATCCCAAAAAAAGAGTCTCATTTACAGTTTTTTTTTTTTTAAAATCCCAAAATAAGTCGCATATTTTGGAGTACAGGGAGTAGATATTTCATATAAAATTCAGGGCTCAAGGATGCTTTTCCTTAAATATATTTGGCATATTTATATTCCTAAAGTTTACTGGATGCCCAATCATATGAATAAAGGTTAAATAGTAACAGAAATAAACAATTATTTGACACTTATAATAAAAAAAAAAAAAACCATACTAAAGAACATACCTTTGCATTGGTCACAATGAGATCAATGTCTTGCAGGAATGCCGAACATGTAATATACTGACCAGAGTCAACACGTTGCAGCAGAGTAGCCACATCCATGGGGTTTTGGATTATTGATCGATAATTTGGAGCATCCTCATCTGTGACAGGATAATGAAAGGCACTAAATCGTTTATCATACAATATCCTGCAGCAAAGAGAAAGGAAAGGTTATTTTGTATTTACCATGATCTCCAACAAATGTCAACATGGATAATCTTAGAAAAAATCGGAGAGGTGAAAGTTGCTAAGGGGATATATAACCCAACTGATGTGTATCCAGTGATTAGATTAAAGGTGTTCGGACAGGATTTTGATCCGCATGATTGTTAACTGAAGTCCAAACGGCACCTTGATTTTGTGTATTAATGGAAGTTGAAATTCCTCATCATCCAATGAAAATCTGTTTCCCTTTTCTTATTCCCATATTTATAATAACGTTCAAACAGAAATCAAATATGATCTAATTTAATATTTTCATTGATTTCTAGGTCAGAAAAGAAAGCGAAGACACTACATTCAGAAATTTACAATTTCTATTTTTACAAGAACTAAATTGTGTGTTTCAAATCTAATACTATCACGTGCTAACACTGAGATGAGATGTTTTTCATTCCTTCTTACATCCTGGGAAACAAGATTCTACTTGCAAAAAACCAACAAGATTCAACAGAATGCAGAAAACACAAAATTAGGATGTAAGCAACAGGACAAGTAAAGTCATCTTACCGATTGCAAACGTCTCTAAGGCACATTCGCATTCGGCGAAGGGCATGCTGCTCAGCTTCTACCTGCGCTTTCAACTCAGAAACCTTTGGACCACTTGCCACTTTCGGTACCTTGGGAAGTTCAGGTATGGTTACTGGTTTTTGTGATTTCTTGGTCATCCCTTCTAACGAGACTGATAGAGCAGCTTCAATTAAATGCTCAAAAAACACAGATCTGTCTTCTGTTGATGGTATGCCCACATGATAGCTGACAATATAAAGTAAATCTATAACTGAACACTTGAGAGGTAAAAAATATGCAAAGCTATCAATATATAGAATGACTTGTTGCACAAAATTCATTAAAATAATAATGGGAAGTAACCCCATTGTTATGATGGATTAATTTGGTCACAAAATATGAGTTATCAAGAAGCTTGATAAGAGTAAAATGGATAAAACAAAAATCTAATTGAGATGTACTATGATGGTCTAAATGTAAATATATTACAGGCGCTATAGCAATTTAAGATATATATATATATATATATATATATATTCTAATTTTGATTGGTTCCATCCTTTTCAAGATAGTGGTACCCTTCTTTTAGGATAGTCTATGGACAAAACAAATTAGTCCCAGACCAGAACATAGTAAAGTTAAATTACCATTTCATAGGTTCATTGTTATTTATAATGTAGCAGACATCACATTTGCTTTCTCAAAATTTAGGCATCACAAGAATTAGAAAAGCATTCTAAAACAACAAACCAGTGTTTTGAAAAATGAAAAATGAAACATACATAGAACGTTGAGGAAACACCGGAATTTGATTCCCATCAATATCAAAAGGTGGATCTGTAGAAGTTCCAAGCAATAATATGGGCAGATCAGATGGTAATTCTTCTAAGAGAGTCAAGAGAACAGCCCTGAGCTGTTCATGAGCCTGCAATATCAAGGTTAGCAAACCCAAATTAAAGAGGCGAATAGAAGATCATCACTCACATTAAATGTATTGAAACAGAAACACATCATTAAAATGAAAAATCAACAAATTTCAAGCAATCTTTATCACTGCATCAAATCAGAAATATAAGTTGAAAAGAGAAGGGTAGAATTTCCTGAATTTAGCTAAAATTGAAGTTACTTCCAGTTCTTTGGAAATGCATTATTAAGGTCTATACTTCACGCATCAACTACAATTGCAACCAAGTCTAACCTTTTATTCCAAGACACCATGTGGCTATAAAAACAATTATATTTGTCAAGGAAATCAATCTTGTCTGATCCAGTGGAGTTAATAATTATGTTTAAAATCTCCTTGCAAGCGATAAGATGGCAAAACAAACATTATCATCTAAAACAAAATTCTCTGATTCAATGGAATTCATAGAGTCGAACTAATAATTTTATTTAGACCTAACGTGGGAATTTTTAATGGCTACCTTAGCCATCATCTGGAAGGAACTAGGTTTTGGCTATAATTGTAACTGAGAAAAAATTATAGGCCAAAGGAATGCACATCCAAAGAATTGGCTTACAACATGAAATTTGGTCAAAGTTTGAGGAGTTTTGGTTACTACTGCCAAAAGAAAAACCACTTACATTTTCCCACCAAAGTTTGAAGTGAGGTATATAAAGGATTGAAGGTGTTGTTCTCCTTGCTTCGCCAAATATATGTACCAATGCTTCCTCAGGTGTCTTTGCACTAGGATCTGAAAGAAGAGATGGAAGCCCGAGAGAGTGAACTGGGAATTTCTCTAGTTGATGTAAAATTGCAGGCCCAAGATGATCCTGTTAAACTATATCAGTAAGTATATTTAGTTTGAGGTTCTCATAATGAACAGTAACAAAATCAAGGGATTCTAAGACAATTACCAGGCCAGAACCTTCATCACCAGCTAGCAAAAGCCGTGGCCTGTACACAAGAGGAATTGCAGATCCATAGGAAAGCATAGAAAGCTTGGTAAACTCAGATGAAGAAGCAAGGGGAGGAAATATATCAGAAATACAATTCATGGCTTTCTGGAGATGTCTTTGCAGACATGGTGCAACTACTAAAGACAATGGCCGAGAATGCACAACAGAACCCCTGTGAGCAGCAGGAGTAATTGTGGACATGGCTTCAATAAAATGATACTTTTCAACCTTGACCGAGTCAACATCAATCAGAAACTTATCATCACTAGTGTACACTTGAGGATATTTTTCACGGAAAGCACGAATGGCAGCTTCAGTACACAGTGCCTTTAAGTCAGCACCACAATACCCCACACAACTCGCAGCAAGTTCTGATTTAAGTTCCTCAGAAGGAGGTTGTTTCCACTTCCGAGTATGAATGTCTAGTATTTCAGCGCGTGCCTCACAACCAGGCAAAGGGAAGTTGAATTCACGGTCAAACCGGCCCGGGCGTCGCAAGGCACCATCAATGGCATCAACTCTGTTGGTTGCTCCAATCAAAACCACTTGTCCACGAGAATCTAGACCATCCATTAACGCAAGCAAAGTGGAGACAATAGAATTGTGAATCTGCTCCTGTTTACTTGACCTCACAGGAGCAAGTCCATCTATTTCATCAAAGAAGATTATGGAAGGCTGATTCCTTTGTGCCTCCTCAAAAAGCAGTTTCAATTGTCTTTCAGCCTCACCTACCCATTTACTAAGTACATCAGCACCCTTACGCATGTAAAAGCTAACCTTCTGGCCAGCTTTTGAAGCAGCACAAGCTAATGCTCTAGCAATCAATGTTTTGCCAGTGCCAGGAGGACCACATAACAAAACCCCCCTTGGTGGGGTGATGTGGTAGCTGTCAAAGAAATCTGGATACAGCAAAGGAAAGAAAACCATCTCCTTCAAAGCATCAATATATTCTGAAAGCCCACCTATCTCATCAAAACTCACACTCTCATCAACCTGTAAAGGTTGGATATCTGCCCCTCCCTTAGAGCTTGGCCCAGCAGTTTGAATACCTGAGCCCAATGTAGCAACAGCATCACCCTGATGTCCCCAGCCAGATGCAGCAACATTCAGTCCCCAAGCTGCTGTTCCATGCATGTCTAGCCCCCCAAAAAGCCAAGGGGGGGCAGATCTGCTCCCTCCTCGTGCCCAAGGAATAGCAGGACCTTGGTCCAGTTCATCCACAAGGAGGGAATCATCAGAATCTTCAGTTCTTGTCACTCGATGGCGCTTGTGAACTCGTGATCCACCCTTTCTTACATCCCTATTAACCCTGGTTCCTAATCCTTGGTGCAATACCCTTCTTGGAGATCGTGGTCTTTGCTTATTTTCTTCCATAGAGAGCCTGCGGACCTCAGCACGATTTCGCAGATCATATCTCCTCCTTCCATCCTGTTCTTCTTCTTCTTCCTCCTCCTCCTCCTCTTCTTCTTCACCTTCTTCATCATCACCATCTTCCTCTCCTTCATCTTCACCCTCTCCATCACCTTCATCCTCAGCCTCACCATCATTTTGACCATCATCTACATCGTCATCCTCAATATCGTTCCCATTCTCAGTCTCATCTTTGACAACTTTTTCCTCAAAATTATCTTGTTCATCACCAGATTCCAAATTCAACCGTTCTCTTGCCACTGTTTTTGAACGACGAGGCCGTAGTCCTTCACGTCTAGGTGTTGATCTGGCACCCACAATCTTTCTATGCTTCGGAGTTGATAAGTTATCTTGACTGACACTATTACCAATCCGATTCCTCAAGGGCCGGAAAGCTGGTTTCTGAAAATAAAAATTTTCCAAGGCCTTACATAAAATAAAAGATGAAGGATAAATCATCCTACATTGTAGTTTGTACATTGAAATATTCAACATAAAACCCATAGAAGCCAACAGAAAATAGCAACTAATCCCCATAGCAAACATGCCCTTGAACAAATAAAATTCTTTACCATCAAATCTTCATCTTCTGATCCAGAGCTATCTGTGAAACCTTCAAGATTCACAGAAATTCTCCTCTTTCTAGTTGAGCGCCGCAGATTGGTTGAGACTGACTGCCCACAAATAAATTTTAAAAAAAAAGAGAGGTCAAGGCAAAAATGCATCATAAGTTAGAATGCATAACACAACGAAAGAAATAATTTTCAGTTTAACAAGCGACAAGGGATCTGAGAAGACCATACTCCAGTTATTTAAGGAAACAAAAAAAAATTATCATGGAGTTGAGCAGATAAGCAGACATTTTCGTCTGAGAATACACAATTTTGTATTTATCTAGGAAGCTAATTTACATATCATGTTTTCTTTATTTACTATAATTTGGTCAAGGACAATAATGTGATTTCCTGCTCACAAAGACTGCCCTTTCAGCATTGGAATTTAATTGTAGATTCCAGATTCCCATAGCCAAAACACTTCAAGTTCAATTAAAACCGAACTATTCTTACATAGCAACATCCTAAAATACAGCAACAATATAGAAATTTATCAAACATTACATGTATAACGCTTATTTAAATTTCGAATTCCAAACACACAGGTATTATCTTACAAGATGGCTTAGACTCAGTCTTTGACTATTCAACAGCAATTTAATATGAAATGCATGTATTTATTCAAAATTCGCCACCAAATCATCCACCAGATAGAACTCAAAAATACTGCATGACATATGTAACGTCATATGTTGGCAGGAACGCAATCTGGCCAGAAATATAAAATCATTCACATGGACGCACTTACATTACTGTTCGGGCTCCTTGTTGGCCGATTTGATGGACATAACATCTTGGCAATTCGACAAGCAGCTGTCCTTGTCTTAGTTTTAGGTTTCTTGGTGCGAATGATGGTTGGAGTATAATAAAGGTATGTCCTACTGTAAACTTTTGGCCTCCTCCTGAGCCTATCACTTGTTCGCACTGGCCGGGAAACAGGCCCATCTCCTTGACTGGAACGCTTTGAATGCATATGCAGACAATAGCTCTAGGGACTATGCTCACCCATGCAACTCAAAATGCTTAAATTCAAATCCAAAGAAACTATGAGTGCTTGCTTCAAGTTGAAACAAACAGAAATAAGCAGTTCTAGAGTGCTACAAATCAAAGCCTTCTATTAACCCTAAATAATCTCATGAATGAATGAGAAAATATACATTTCTAGTAACAGTAGTTTTTCTTGCACTTGGATTTTTTGTTGCAATTTGTGTAACTAACAGAACCTTTCAGTTCAGCTTCCGAAAATTAAATTAGCATATGAAGGTCACACTTACATGCAATAAACAAAATAAAAGCTAAATCACTAAGTTATGGTATTGCTAGAAAATGATCACCATTCTACAGCTGAAACTTAAAAATGAAGCATTTCTGGGACATGTAATACAAAACACAATTTATAACCCAAACCAGTTATTCCAAGCATGCATGCATAAACGTTTGTCCCGCTGAAAATAAGCACACACTCACACGTACGTGATATTATGTATATATTGCACCAGTTTGGCTTTGTAACCTAGTAGACCTACAATAGAGTACATTTAAGCCAATAAGGATGATGTAATTTTGCAAATGGAGGAAAAAAAGATCTATATATGTGGTGTTCATTAACCTAGAAAAAGCATAAAATACAGTATTGAGAAACATACTTCAAGGATTTCCCAAAAAAATTGGCTTCAAGTCATACATAGCAAAGCTATTATTAAGGATATGGCGATATGCATAAAGATGCAATCACAAGAGTGTGAACAGTGAAAATAAGAGAACCATTCTAAAACTCATCCAATTTTCTTTTATGCAAACAAAATTTCCTCCAATCCCACCAGTTATACCCGAAACAAATTTCACAAATATGCACAGGAAAATAAGCAAAACTACTGCCTAATTTTGTTCTTAGGAAATCTTTGTCATGTACCACCAAATACATGCATGCATTTTAGAAATTGCATTACAAATTACAACCTAATTTCAGCTAATTCAATAGAACTCTTAAGCTCACATGCAGAAATCAGAAAATGCAAAAAAAATCCATTCCCATCCTCAAAACTCAAGAATTTTATAGATGATCCTAAGAAATGATAAATGCATAAAGCCAAAAAAGAATTCCAAGTTGTAGAATTTAAAAAAAAAAGAAAAAGCAACAGAATCTTCAAATTTTACTCACAGAAAAATTTACAAGAATCCGTTTCAGCACAGCAGAAGGAAAGAGAGCAGCCGCCGGGACTCGGGAGCAGCAGCAGCGGCGATGAGAGAAGAGAAATAGAGGAAGGGTAAGCAGCGTCTGTGAGAAATGGAGAAAGGGTGGGTAGGCGTGTTGTTGTTTAGGTTTAGGTTCGGGTCAAAACGTAGTTTTGGTTTAACGTAGGCTTAGGGGCCGGTTTCTCGGTCAGGAACTGGATCAGAGCTAATGAACCAGTTTATTTGAAATTTGGAACCAGAATCGGATTCAAGTCTCCAGTTTAGTTCCTAATTTATTAATTTCGACCCTAATTTTTTTAAGGAAAATTTACATTTTTTTAAGGAAAATTTATAATTTTCTCCCTATGTTTATACATATTATACATGTTCCTCCCTATTAATTGTAAAATATAATAAAATATCCCTATATTATTTTTCTGTCAACAATAACCTCCTTTCTGTCAAATTTTCTATTAAAATAACATTTTAAGGACCGAAAGGTAATTTTAAGGGCCATTTTGTAAAAACACAAGAATTGAAGGACTAATGTGAAAATTCCTTCTTCTTCTTCCTTGAGCAGCAACACACGCAGAAAAGAGAAAAGTGAAACTAGTGGTTTTCACCGGCCACTGCGCCTTCACCACCGGTCCGACCAGCAAGACTCGCCTGCCATCATGAAGCCCCTTCTCTGGCGAGTTCAGTGGCGTTGGCACGGTGGTGAAATGTCGACGGAGTTGGCTAAAATTGCAACTAACAAATTCGGTGGCGCTGTAGCTACACTGTTCACCGACACCTATAAATCAATTTTTCGGCGCCGTTCAATGTCCGATGGTGGAAGTAATGACATCAGTCGATTCCCCGTGAAGAGAGCTTTCCATTTATACCGGCCTTGTGGCCGATCTGTGGCCGGAACGTGAGATCCTAGTTGGTCGAGTTTCGAACCCCATCCGGATCGTAGAACTTTCCGACGAGATTTTCGGCGTCTACGGTGATCGGACGGAGACTTTGAGGATTGATCTGAAATCCTCTCAACACGAGCTTTCCGATTATGTAGGCCTTGTTGCCGATCTATAGCCGGATCGAAAAACGTGTTCAAGGAAGAAGATGAAGGCAATTTCCACATTAGTCTTCCAATTCTTGTGTTTTTACAAAATGGCCCATAAAATTACCTTTTGATCCTTAAAATGTTATTTTAACAGAAAAATTGACAGAAATGAGGTTATTATCGACAGAAAAATACTATAGGAATATTTTATTATATTTCACAATTAACATGGAGGAAAATGTATAATTTGTATAAATATAGAAAGGAAATTGTAAATTTCCATTTTTTTAAAGTGGTTCTTTACTAGTTCTAGTTGTAGTTCATTTCGATTCTTAGTTCTAATCCAAAGTCTCCGAAAACCATGTACAACCCTAGGCTTAATATATAATTTGGCATTTAACATTTGGCAATTTTTTCGAGTGAAACCATAATATTTACGTGTGCATAATCTACAATCTCACATCCTAATTACAGAAATAAATTAATACCCAGCCAGTTTAGGGGACTAAAGTGAAAATTTTCAAATAAAGACCATAGTGAAATTTTAATGTCTTCCTTCTTAGACCATGTTCCATTTGAGAATTTACCAAACTCAAAACCTCATTTTCCAATTCCAACACCGATCAAAGTAAATGAGTACATGAAATTGAAGTACTTGACAACACCAACCAACATATGGTTATATTTTTCTCGTCCAGTCACCATAATAGCTCGAAAAATGCAGTAAATGTGTCTTTTACGAAACTTCTAAAGAGTTTTTCAGGGTTTTTCGGTGATGCTTTGGCGAAACTAAGTGCATATTTTGATTTCTCTTAACAAGACCTTTCCATTGATGCCATCTTTGTCATTGATCTATGGTTGAAGAAGAATATGTAAATGGGTCAGGTCGAACTAGTGGGTATCGCAGACTTTCCGATAGTTTTTCACCATCCCATAGCCATGAAGCTTCCGGTATCATAAGACTCATCGTGGCGAAGGCTAGCCAACGTGGTCACGACTCGTTGGTCCAGACCCTATGGCAGTGGCTGCGAGCTTCAAAGTTTGCTATGAAAATTTGGCTAAAAGAGGAAGAAGATGGGAATTTTTATTTTGGTTCTCAATTTTTTGAGAAAGATACAATTAGCTAAGAAAAATTTCACTTTGATCCCCTAAATGACACATGTGTTTCATACAAACGGCCAAGAGTTAATTTGTTTCAAAAATTAGAAAAATGAGGTGTTAAATTGTGCACAAACAAACATTAAGGTTCCACTCAATAAAATGGCCAAATATTTGGTGTCAAATTATAAATTATGTTGTTTAATATATGATGTATTATTTTGGGTATCAATTCCAGCAAAGGAACTTGACTAGTCCGGTTTTGGTAGGGTCCAAAATATCAGTTCTTTTTTTATTCCGGTATAGTTCTTAGGTCGGTTTCGGCAAGTACTATGCACTTCACTTTCAAATTAAAAATAATTTTAATATTCCATTTGCCATATGCTTAACATAAAGGACAGAAAATAAAAAATAAATTAAAAAATAAAGAATTGAATGAACTGTCACAGCCTAAAATATTAATTAATGACTAAAATGTAATTTTCTAATATTTTTGGAATTTAGTGAAAAATTTCATGGACTTAGTGAATTAGTTATTTTAAATTACCGTTTGGTACTTAGAACAATGAGACGGACATTTTAAGTATAATATTGTATTTTCCGACTCTGAGGGTATTTTGGTCATTTTGACCCTCGAAAATTCTAGGTACGGAATTAAATTTCAAAATATTAAAATTTGGAATCTAAACTTCGAGGCGATCGATTTGAGTATAATTTTGATAGGGGTTTGTAAAAAGGGCGATTTTTCGATTTTTACCAGCACTGGTAGCACCGGTAAAATACGATAAAACCGGAATTCACCGCAGTAAAATTTAAAATCTATGTAAATTTAATAAATAGGCAAGGGTATTTTAGTAAATTTACCTTACGTAAAAATAAAAAATTTAAAAATTTAAAAAAAACGAATGATCAAAAACAAAAGAGAGCAGACAGGATATGTGTAAGAAATAAGAGATTGAACTATTGGTCGGAAATCATAGGAAGCAGACAAATTAACTGATTAAAAGATTTTTAGGGAAAGAAACGGAAGAATAAGGATTTATACAGACTGAAATGAAGCAAAAATAAGGGAGAGAACTGAGTTTTATGAACACAGAAGAGACGAGAATTTTCAAATTCAATTTTTACATTCCTTGTGTTATTTTTGAAATCTAAGGCTGGAAATCAACCTCTAGGATTCCGGTGATTAATTTAAAGTCAAGAAACACGTCAACCGGTGGCCAGAACTCTCATTTCCAACCGGGTCAAACGGAAGATCCGAAAACCGATAGGAAACCCGAAATATTCAAATTGATATTCCTCTAAAACCATTCATTGTCCATTCAATCTGATGCCACAAAATGATCGGAGTCGGAGAAAGGAGCTGACCGGTACCTTGTTTGCTTGAGACGATCGCTAGTAAATGGAGAAACAGTCGACGGAAATAACTGTGAACAGTGGTTGGTGAGAGGTTGAAGACGATGGCTCGATTCGGTGGTTGGTCCGGTTAACTCAAGTTGATTTGAAATTTGAGCTGGTCAGAGGTCAAAACGCAAACTTTGACTGCGTTTTGGCGCAGAAGTACTCCACGATGTCTCAATTTTCTATTAATTACGCGGTGGCCTATAAAGTTTCTTCCGCTTTTCAAATTTGCCCCTCCGCCTATATTTTATTTAGGTATTGACCCCTAAAACTCATTTTAACTTTTCAATTTCATCCAATCAGTTTATTAAATAATAAATTAAGTTTATTTTTGAAATTAAATAATTTTGGGGTATTAATAAATTAATTAATAAATTAATTAAAGGTTCAAATTAAATTTAATATAGTTAAAATAAATATTAGAAACTGTTTAATTGGAAAAAAAATATTAAATGAATATTTTATGGATTAATTAGTGGAAAATTTAAATTGTTATTTAGATTAAATATTCTAATGACTTAAATAAATATTAAGGACAACAAGATTAAGTTTAAAATATTTATTAAATGAGTTTAACTTAATTATTTGACAATATTTATTGAATTGGACATTTATTTGGACAATCTCCTAATGGACATTATTTTAAGGACGATTAACAAAAGATATAATTTAATAATTATCCAAGTAATAAATAAATAAACAAAGATGAAAATTTAATACCAATATATAGACAATACCTTATGGACTTTGGATATGGACAATGATAGGGCAAAGAACAGTTCGAGGAATTAAGGGATAGGAACAGTAACGATGGAGACCAATGTTTGATACTTTAACTGTAGAAAGCTCTAAATTTTATTTTCTGCATGATTTTATTATTTTGCATTAAATTGAAGATATTATTTATGGTTTATTTTGCAATTTAATTTTCGTTTTGAAATTTTATGATTTTACTTTTAAGTTAAATATTATTGATAATCAAAGTAATTAATTGAATTTTATTAATTAGTCAGAACCATTCATGTGGTTACGACAAAAATAATATCACCAATATTTTTATAAAAAATATATTAAATTAAGAAATGGTATTTTGGAAATAAATATAAGTATTTATATATATAAGATGAGTTTTAAATAATTAATTGAGATTTTTATTAATGGACTAAACCACTTATGTGTAGGGGTATGCAAAATCCGAACCGCCCGTTCCACCCGACCGAACCGAACCGATCCGATGTGTTCGGTTCGGGGCCCGATATGTAGTTAGGGTCGGATCGGGTGACTGATTTTAGGTATTTTCGGGTTCGGGTCGGTTCGGGCTAAAACAAAGAAACAACCAACCCGACCGAAACCCGAATTCTTCCCTCCTTAAACTGCGCCGTTTTCATTTAGGTTATACCTAACCCTTGCTCTTCGTTACATTTTTCTAGCCATTTTGAGGAGATAGCAGTTGTTACATTTGAAAAAAAACGCAAAAAAAAAAAAAAAAGAAAAGAAAAAAACGCAGGAACATATATTCAAAAAGAAAAAGAAAAGAAGAACAGGAATGAAGCACCTCAATTTTCACAACAACAGCATCTCAGCCTTGTCTTATAACCCAATTTTTTCCAACACAGCAAAACCAAGCATTTGAATCACAAATATACAATTTCAATTACAACAAACCCACATCACAATACATTTGAATAAAAAAAAAAAAAAGATCCTAAAAAAAACAAAAACAAAAACAAAAAAGTCTAAACCAAAAATTGAGAAATTTGAAATTGACAAATGAAAGATCTAAAGATTGCGAACCCAAACTGATATTGTTAGATCTTCAGGCTCCCATCGGTAGTTGAGGCGCTTCTTCAACGTCGTGCCTCTGGTTCGTTCAACGTCGGGCCTCTATTGTTGATGCTTTAGTTTGCTCGATTAGATGTGGAAGAAGGAGATGGAAGATGAAGAAGATGAGAGAAGGAAAGAGAGAAGAGATGAAGAAGATGGGAAAGAGAGAATGAAGAAGATGAGAGAAGGAAAGAGAGAAGAGATGAAGAAAATGGGAAAGAGAGAAGAGATGAAGGGCGGCTAAAGGAAAAGACAATCTGCTAGGTTTAGGTCTCAAAATTGTGTGTATATATATATATCGGGTTGTTCGGGTACTTAGGGTCGGGCCCCGAAATTTTCGGGTTAATAGGGTCGGGGCCCGAAATATTTTTAGGGTCGGATCGGGTGACTGATTTCATGTAATTTCGGGTTTCGGGTATGTCGGGTTCGGGTCGGGTTGACCCGAACCCGACCGTTGCACACCCCTACTTATGTGGTTTGGCAAAAATAATAATTTTGAGAAATTATATATATGGATATAACTATAAGAAATTGATTATAAGTTATTTTTAATATTTTATTAAAAGTGATTTCTAATTAAAAGCAAGTGTTTTAAAAAACATAATTTAAGAAAAGTGGGTATTTTGAAAGTAAATAAAAGTATATATAAGTATATAAATTGAATTAAGTATAATTTTAGACTAAAGTATGACAAGTTTTAATAAATAATATAATATATATTTAATAAAAGAGTTTTCAATAAATATTATGAAATTAATATGGATTTTAAATGATTTATGGAAAGGTATTTCATATAATAAAAAAGTATTAATTTTGAAATGAGTATTTAAGATGAATAATTGATTTAAGAATATTACAAAATATTATTTGATAAATGTGATTGAAAATATTTATGTTGATTATTTTAGTGATGATATGATTTTATATTTAATATAATGATAAGTGTATTTATAAAATAAATATTTATGATAATTATGTCAATGAAAAATATGAATTATGTTGGTGAAAGAAATTGATTTTGAAGTGAATATTTATGATGAATTTATTTATGAGAAAAATATTTAAACTCTACTAAGATTTATTTGAACTGAGTTAATGTAGGGAATGATCGATCATACCCTGAGTTTTGTGATATATGGCAATTGATTGTTACGACGACGACCGTTGAGATTGATTTGCAATGACGACCGTTATTCATGCCTTCGGGTGTTAGCCTTCAGGTGATTTACTGAGTTAACGTACGTTTGTCTAAATATCTGGTAGAGCAAATCAAGTTAATCAAGTAAAATTTTTAAATAACGCAATTTTATTTATTTTAAAGAGTAATTTTTTATGAATAATTTATTAAGTGTTATTTAATATTTAAATTATGTTTTTAATTTATGCATGTGCATTTAAATTATTTATGTTTTTCATTAGTTAAAGTATCCACTAAGCGTAATCGCTCAGCAAGTTTGATTTATTTTGAACTTGTAGGTCTCCGAAAGAAGTATAGAAGTTGGAACATTGGGGTACCAACACAACAAGAACATAGATTGATATATATTGTGAAGTTAAAGTTAGTACAAACAAAGCTAGAAAGTTTGATTAGGAAAAAATGTACCCATATTTTGTAATAAATTTAGAATATGATCTGTATACCATGTAACATGTAATGTAACACAACTTGGTTCAGCTAGAAATAGTCGGATTAAGGGGTGTTATATGAACGATGAAGATTAATCTTACTAGAGATCTACCTGCACTGAAGAGAACAAACGATGCAAGCGAACATAGAAAAATAAAGTTTGAAAGATAGAGAGATCACTAAAACCCCAAAGAGTTTGATTTTTTGATAGAGTTTCCTCCTATATAAAATAATAAAACCTAAAAATTTTAGCAAAGGAGGCCGAGTTTTTTTTTTTGTGAGTTGAATTGTGAGATTTAGTCAGTTAAGTTTGATTAAATTAAAATGAATCATGACATGGCTCATATTCTATGAACTGGGCCCACTTTCTCTTGATTCGGTCAACGTGTCATATCTAGAAATTTAATTAACGGTAATTTGACGGAATCACGGGATTTGACTTTTAATTTTTGAAATTTTTGGGGAAATAAATAATAATTGACTAAGTCAGGATTTAATTACAAATTTTGAGAAAATTTAGGGATTTAATTGAAATTTTTCAGGATTTGATTAAAAGTAAAATTTGTAGAATGTGGGTCAAGTTGCAAGGAAAAGATGGGGAGGTGTGCATGCAAAAATTTGGTAAGTGAAAAATGATATGTGGCAAGGTTTTGGTTTCCGGTGGATCCAAGTAGAAATTTTTTTTTAAGTGAAGTGCAAGTGGCGGAAGCATGGATTTGGATGGCTAATGGTTGTGTGAGGTGGCACTTACATGGGCATGTGGCAATAGATTCCTTATTTCTTGATTTGGCATGAAAAAGAATAAAAAGCAAAATTAAAAACAGTAGATAATTATTCTGCATATTCTCCCAAAGTTTGCATTCAACCGTCATCATGTGTACATCTGAACTGGACTTGGATACTAATGATGATTGAGGTGAACTGGAAGAACTAAGGGAAGAAAAAGTTGAGGCTATACTTTTATTAAGAAAAATCGGTAAGTAAAATTTAAAATTTTAATACTTCGAATTCTTCATTGTTTTTGGAAATTGAGGTTGGGAATCACTTATTAGGATTGAATATAACTTAGTCAGCAAAGAAAATGGCTCGACCAGCTATTGGAATCGCAGAGTTTAACCGGTCAACCTTGAAGCTTTAAAAGTCAACAGAAAGTTTAACTTGAGATATCTTTAACTCCGGCTAGCTTCCGTTAAATTTAAGGCCACAAGTAGATCGGCGTTGACCTGAGGAGTCGAACGACACCCTTCTCACCTTCTGTCGTCACCGGAAATTTAATTGGGCCAATTGGGTTTCAACCAGGTCGATGAACCCGACATAGAAAGAAAACGGGTGAAGAAGAAAGAAGAAACGCGTGACTGGCCTGCGTTTTGACTTAAACGGCGATGTTTTGGAGTTAGTGGAATGACGTCGTTTCTAGAGAAGCAGCGAATTACGTCTTCGGTGCCTGGAGATTTAAGTAATTATGGCGTGACCCTCATAAGTTTCCCTCCGTTTTTAAGTAAGCCCTTTCTCCTATAATTTTAACCCTCGAAGTTTATTTTTCCTTTCAAATAGACCCAACAGTATATATAGTTGATAGTTTGAGATTTATTTTGAGAAATTAAATTATAGGAAGCCTGGATTAATTTTTATAGGGCATCAAAAAATATTTTGGACATATTTTAGGTTCTAGACAACAAAGAATTTCAGAAAAACAATGGAATTTCGAGGTTTAGTGAATAGCAGAGCTTATTAACAGGTTTGGTACTATTATTTTTAAAGTATTCAAACTAATTTTGTTTTAAATTATTGAATTGCATTTTAAATTATTTGAATATTATTTTGAATATATGATTTTATTGAATAGTTGATTTTGTGGAGAACTCGAACGTGTGTTCGAGTTATAGAATAATTTTTGATGAAATTTTAATATCGAAACGGTATTTGCAGGCGCGAAATTACCAACGCGGTAAAAGTGGAATTATATTTAAATGAGATTTTCAATATTATTTTTGATTGAATTATGTTTAACTAAGATTTATTTATTTCACAATGACTATTATTTTTGAAGCGTGGGACTTGAATTTTTACTATTAAATGCAATTAATTGTGAAATGGAAGTTGGAATTGAATGAGAAAGATCATTGAGAAATTATTATTGTGAGTTGAATTGTTTTATGCTCTACTTGGTTTAATTCACCTAAAGATAAGAATATGTTGCAACATATGGTTAGAAAAATCATGTGCAGTGCATGAAATTGAATGAAGTATGTGAAATGAATTGATATACGGACGTAGCAGCGATCTACGACTCCTCTAAAGAATTATACATTTATTCAATTCGTGAATAGCAGCGATCTATATCCGAATTGTAACCCTAGTCTTATCTTTGGTGTTTGATAATACCAATAGAGCGAATGGTAAATTTAAATTATTGAAAATGATTACTTCTATTGAATTTTTATTTTTGCACCAGTTGATTTCATGTTTTAAAGTATGTATAAATTTACTTTTACGAAATGAATTCGTCAACTGTTTTTAGAAAGTATTTCTTTAAATATAAATGTATATTTGTACCCACTGGGCAATAGATTGCTCAACGAGTTATTTTTCTAACTGAGGGTTTACAGAGGGTTTACAAGCATGGATAAAAGGTCTCAAGCGTGTTTCCCAAAGAAAGCCACACCAAAGCAGAGCAAAAGAACTGAGAATTAATCATCAAGAACCAATCAGCTCACCAAAACCCAGCTGAAAGCTGAATAAGATCGTCTCGGGCGGCAACTGAGAGCAAAGACTACCCGAGCAGCAGCTCCATCAAGGTCCAACTAAGGGTGGAAACCAGTTCAAAATACAGCTAGAGCAACAAGGAAGCCAAAAGCAGGGAAATTAAAAGTACCCAATACCGCCGAATTCACCAAAAAACTCAAAAGAGAGCAAGAATTTCCGCAGCCAACAAGAAATTTGAAGGAGGAAAAGAAAAAGAAAAATGACAATTGCAGTAAAATCAACTTAAAATTGAAGCCTTGCAAGGGGCAGTCAAGATTCTAAAGGAGAAAAGCAGGTTCCCCACGAGGCAGAAGAAAATATACTATAGTGCCACAATCAAACTGGCTCGGTCTGAATCATAAATGAGGAAGAAAAAATCGAAGGAAAAACCTGGATTATGAGAAGAGGACAAGCTGGAAAGACAGAAAAGTCGCCACGAAGAATAATCTTCACCACCGACAAACTGAATTTAGTAGCAAGGGGAACCAAAACCCCAAACTGATCAAAGAATCCGGCGAAAAAACACGCACTCCGGCGCAGAAACAGTAAACAAAATATTTACTATGCGGTTCTGGTACATAACCGAACCGCACACCCCTAATAGGTAAGGACGGCATCTTGTTTTTGTAGAAGATGAAGATTAGAAATGATAAATGAATGCAGCCAAAAAAGAATTTTACAGATTATCCATTCCCAGCCTCAAGAACTTCCATCCTCAAGAAATGCATTCTCTTACTAAAAAACTCAAGAATTACAGATTTTTTTACATCCTGAAGAATGTATACTTCCTTTTATTTATTGATTGGGGGGGATAGGCTTACTGTACCGACAAGAAATAAAAAAAATCATCTTCCTGGGAACTTCAAGAAATATGGCAACCAAATTCATTCAAATTCATGGAACTATACATCCCCAACTCAATCCCCACCAAACATAGCCTTATATCGTGTAACTATATGAAAATTCACATTAATAAATCTGAAGAAAATGTAAAAATACTATTAAGCTGAAAATACAAAGGTGATAATTATAGATACATGGTATGGTAGGAATCATTACACTCAGAATACATACTTTAGGCCCCTCCCTCAAAGAACTTTTCCTTTCTTGGATTTCTCATCCAGACCTCCCAATATAAAACTACTCAATGAACTACAAAAATAAATCTGGAGACAAGCATTTGAGGAATTCAACTTTTTCAAGAATAAATAAATCACCCAACTGGTTTTGCAATGCTGGATCATGGCTCTTTTCTCACTTAGGGATCCAAAGTAATCTACGAACCTGGGCAGGAGGAGCCAATCCGGGAATATCCCGAATGTCCTTGTTGTTCGGGTTCACAAGCTGAAAGTCAAAGCAAACTTATCATCCAATCAACCATATTAAATATAAACATTACTTGCTGGAAGTCAGTTCTTCATATTAGGAATGTGATGGTAGTGTATCCAAAAGTAAAATGTAATTAAGTCATTAAATTGGTAAAATATAAACATTCATATTATGCTTAAACCTGAATTCGAAATAGCAGGGATCAAAGTAACATTGGAAAACCTCATGTCATAGGAACTTCAATAATCGTTAGGTTAATATTTAGGAAGCCAAGCCATACCAACTCAATCGACCTTAATTAGTCAACAATAATTTCAACTCATTCAATTTGACATCATCACTATCCCCTACATGATGGCAAACTAGTTTGCACATTATTGTTAGTCAAGTTCAGTCCAGAATGAGACCCCTGATTAAGTTAAGGATTTTTGCAAACCAACTTGACCAGATTCTTTGGACCTTAACCTCTGATAGAGAACAGCGAAAATTATTTTTTGAAAAAAAAAAAAAAAACCCAAGCTTCCTAACTTCAGGTCAAATTAGGCCACCTAATCGTAACCTTTTAGTCAGTTGGTCTACTTTCACTTTCACCATAGCTTTGTATCACACAATATGACATTGCAATTCTAGTTATTACATTTCATTTTTAAAAACCGACATTAATAAATTATAATATACAACATGGTCCTAAAATTATGACTACAAAAGTACTCTTTCTTGCCATTCAAAAATGGTGAGATCTCATATAACAAATCCTAATTTCAACCATCATTATTTTCCCTTTTAGCAAGTGGTAGAACTCTAAAAAAGTAATATTTGTGCACATCAACCTACATTCATGGCTCTAAAGTTAGGTGAAGCTGCTCAGACTTCAAGCAAGCATCAGCTACTTAACAGCATAGCTCAACGAAAACATCGTGAACATATATTATCAACAAAAAATAAATAATTAGCTTTTGTTTTTTCTTTTGGGCAAGCCTCATGAACAATATTATTCAAGCTTACGAAACTAAAATAAAACTCCCAAGCTACTATTCACAGGGAAAAAAAAGTACAGAATGCCGCACCTTCACAATAATGATGGCAATAACCCCAGCAACAATAAGGAAGAGCATTGCCATAATGCACCTGTCAGTTGCAACCTGAAAGGAAATAACTTTAAGTAGGTAATACAAACTAAAACTAGGATTTGTATATGAAAAAAGAAAGTGGACTTTTTAGAAATTGACCTGCCTACCAATTTCCTTGACCAGTTTAGAAGCCTTCTTGATTGAGAAATGAATAGAGTCAAGCTCATTAACAATTCTACTCATTTGCTCGGTCTGCACATAAAATGTTTAGTTACTGTTACAGTGCCATTGCATGGTCATAAATCTTTTTCTTGTTTCTCAAGGATCAAAACGGTGTCCAAGTTCTGAGACACCATAAACTGTTATTATGTCAGTGTTTCACTGCTGTAGAATTATGTACCTGAGCTTTTAGAGCTGCTGCAGTCTCTGTCCCAACATTGATGGTCTCTTGAACAATCTAGCATAAACAGCAGCACAAGTTATTTGTCAAGGAACAGAAGGATAATAAGCAATCACAGAATCAACAAACGGGCAGGTAACTTGATTCTATAGTTTCCACTTAGTTCCGCTTCCCTATTCCAATATATATTTGTTTCTTTAAGCCAATTAGTGCAGATTCATCTTCTGAATCTAGAAAAGCTTCTCAATCTATGCATGTCATTACTTTGCAATTTACATGGGAACATACCTTTTTACCCCTCTCAATTGCTTGATCAGTGTCATCCATCATTTGGTTTCCATGATCCATTAACTGCTCATTTGTCATAGCTGCAAAAGATCTAGCTTACCTTAGAAATATTCTAAACAAGGATCAAGGCCTAGAATCCTATCCACTCCACACCACTGCAGAATCATATAAACAAAAGAAAAGATCCTGGACTAACCAACAATGTAGAATGCTAAGATTGTAGGGACCTTAAAGAAAAGCAAGAATGCCGAGATTAAAGAATCATTGTTTATTAAGCAAGTAAATACAAACAAACAAAATGATACAAGTTCCACTATGGGAGCGAGCAAGACTAACCAACAATGTAGAATGTATAGGTTCGTTGGCACATAAAAGAGAAGCAAGAATGCCGAGTACAGATATGCTGTTTACCAAGCAAGTATATACCAATGAAGATATTCCACTATGGGAGCTAGACTAATCAGCAACATAGAACGTGTATAGCCTTGTTGGGACATAAAAGAGAAGAAGAATACCTAAAATACAGATTTGTTGTTTTCCAAGTAAATAAAAACAAATAGAATGATATAGATTCCATTATGTGAGCAAGACTGATTTTCAGGATGGAATGGTCACTGAAGTCAAACTTCATTTGAAACATAAAATCTGCAAAAATTTATTTTTTTATACTACCTGTTAAGTTTAGAATGCAAGCATTATGTATTTGCAATTCCATGATTTCATTTCAATGCAATTAATACACATCAAAATATGTTATCAAATTGGTGAAATTTTATGATAAAATTCAGGCTACTTGGGGTTGAGAACTTGACTGGATGCATAGAACATCATTATGTGGCCCTTTTGTCTTGTACTCCAACTCTCTGTCAACCCAACCTCCCTCTCTCTTGATCAAATTTGATGTGGAATGAAATTTCAATTAAACTAGAGGCATTAATTCACAGTATAATGAACAAAAAGAAATCGTCCATATTGAATTATGGTAGAATTGCTATCAAATTAAATAAATTATTTGTCCAAATGCTTCAAGACACAACATAAAGTTAAATATTTTCAGGAAATACATTTCAATAACGCATATAAAATCTTCAGATATAGGAGAACCATTTGTCATGCATTAAAATTCCCTCCATTTTGACCCTATTCCTCTGAATATACAATTAGAATTTTTTATAAAATATTGAAGCAAATTCATCAAAAGCATTGTCTTAAGCACCATAGCCATTGATACAAATCATCTGCAAGGATAATGGAGAAAGGAGAACAAAAAGAAAAGAGTAGGCAAGAGACTGATGGAAAGCAAAGAGAAATGAGAAAAACAAGAGTGAAAATTCAGATAATAATATTGACCATCTCAAAACTTCCCCTGTGCTCCCACAATTAAAAAAGTTCATACAGAAGTATGTTTACAGATAAAAATGGCAACTTACCTGAAGCTAGTAATACATTATCTTCATTGAAGCCTTCACCCGGGCCTTCAAAGAGATCAACTCTCTTGTTGTTTTCAAGATTGGCTGCATATCTATATAACCATCGAAACAGTATTCAATCAGTCATTCTAAGCAAAATATGAAAATATTATGGTACAAATGTTACTCTTATGAAAATCACCTATTTGACAATGTAATGGACACTTTGACCCAAAGGCAAACGAGGTTCATAAATAGATGATGAAATCTCTCAAAAAATAACAAATTTAACAAAACAATACTTAAATATTCATGATCATTATTAAGAATGTGCATTGAATGTTATACTTGATTAATGATTCAATCAAATACATCAGTGATGCTAAGTGAGAGAATCAGAGGGAATAGACACATCAGATCCATAAGCATGAAGCTAAAGATTTATCTATATATGCTTAAAAAATATGACCATGTAACTTAAGGAGAAAAGAAATTTCCCTTTTTAGCAGAAAAGTCAAGATCATCATTTTTTCAAACAAAGGTGTGAACAGCTATCACATTGCCATCATAACAAAGAAATATTACTTTAGAAGAAGCCAAAAAATAGAAAACCTCCAATTATAATGACATTGGAGAAAAATACTAGAAACCTTCCAGCTATGAATAAATTTGAAGTTACCATTAAGACTACAAGCAAAACAAACAAGCATGAAATCTAGAAGCATAATCAAGGCAAATACCAGAACAAAAGAAATGATAAGATTCTTATAACTCCATCTCAGTTCTATCTATTGCTGCTACATAAATCTAAAATAGTTACACCTGATCAAATTTTGACTTACTGCTTTTTTAAGGCAACATATGAATTCAACTCTTTTATCTGCATTAGAATGCCAGCAGCTCTTAGAAAACATTGAACATATGAAGGGCAAAAGAAAAAGGTAACAAGAGCTAAAAAATTTTCCTTCCACAAAAATTTTATAAAAAAATGAAAAGCCCACCATTGATTGCTTTTTCTCATTCAGCATTCTATTAGTGCTTGGATCATTTCTACTTTCCATATCCTTTACTTCTCTGTCAAAATCTTTGATGAGCCTGAAAGATGAGAAAACATTGACATAGATTAAGAGTTCTAAGCTAAACTCGAAACAAAAAAGAAAAGAAAAGAAATGAGGTGTTGCAAATTATCCAATTCATATTGTTTTTAGATCAATAATCGGCTCAAAAGGCAATATGCACTCAGCCAACTGTATATGCATGCATCCAAGTTAAAATGTTGAAAAATACAAGCAAGAGCAAAATAAATTGAAGTCAGAGATGATTGTTATTGTGAATTACCTCTTGCAGTCCCGCATCTTCTCAGTAAGTTCTTCCAATTGCCGACTCTGTCTATTGACATCCTTGACCTTCTCCAATTTCTGAAACCCATTTCTGCAAGGACAGCATATTAGATATCTTATTTTACAATTTTTCAGCTCAAAATCCCAGAAGATTCTAAACCCTGTGAATCTACAGTTTTCTCAAAAAAGCAAAGGCCACATAATTATAGTTTTAATCACAGAAAGCTTCCGTATCAGATGAGCACAACACATTGATTTAAAAATTTTCTGATTCAAATGCTGCAATGATAATAAAAAATTTTCAATTTAAGTAAAACCTGAAAACTACAGTGAAATCAGAGAATGTACCAATGATTCAACTGCAAAAAGCAATCAAACTAAATTAAAGAAGCCGAAATATCCTTACGATAAAGCTCGAAAAATGTCAGCTATTTGTCCATCAATCTGCCCCAGCTCTTCGCTAACTGCCGAAATCGGATCCATCTCTGAAAACTCCAAGTTATCAGATAAAATGCAGGTTAAAAAACACGATCTAAAACAACACAACCTCAAATTCCCTCAATCTGATATGTGCAGCTGCACATTCATTTGAAATGCAGAGGACATTAAATCTCGAATTCACAGTTCACGCTCTCATTTACTTCCAATGCCAAAGAGATTTTGCGTTCCAGATTCAGATTTCCAATCCAGAAAAACAATAATTAATAATGACAGGAATTTGAAATCCTCGATCGGATCCGGTCTATGCCAGTTATAAAATTGGTGGAGGAGAACAGAATGGAAGGATTTACAGTGTCTCCCGATCCTGAAGATCTATTCCCATTCTCAACAGAGGAAGTGTAAAAAAAAAAAAAACTCAAGAATTTTACACATAAGAAATGATAAATGCATGCAGCCAAAAATGAAATTCCAAGATGTAGAATTGAAAAAAAAAAAGCAACAGGATCTTAAAATTTTACTTTCAGAAAAATTTACAAGAATCCATTTCTGCATTTCACTTTTAATTAAAAACTAAGTTTAGTATTCCATTTGCCAAATGATTAACAGCAAAGGAAAGATATAAAAATAATAAAAAAAAAATGAATGAACGGTGTAGATTTACCTGATTATAAATCTAGCTGCACCGGAGAGAGCAAGCGATGCATGCGAAAAATAATGGCTATCAAAGAAAACAGAAACAAAGGAAAGGGCTATGAAATCGGACACACAAGATGAAAAACTACATTGCCTCTGTTGGCATCAAACTATCAGACAAAATGGCTATGAATCGGAGAACTCAGTAAACAAAGCAAAAAATGGTACCTGATTTATATCGCACCAGCAATTTTGAAAGGGACGGCGGTGAGAAACGGAGACCAATGTCCGCGTTGATCTGAGACGGAGACGGCAAGTCTCTGGTGCTTGCAAGAGAAGAGAGAGACCAAGCAGAGGGTCCGCTGGGAGAGAGAGAGAGAGAGAGGGAGATTTTATTTTTTTTAAAAGTAAAAAGAGAAATAATTTTATTTAGATAGAGAGTTTTGAAAAAAAAATTAAAGAATCAGAAAGAGAGGGCGTGGGTTATTGACAAACAAAAAGTACCGTACTACATTTAGTAAAAATTAGAAACAATTGCCGAAAAAAAAAAAAGTTAGATAGTAGTAATATTTAAAAAATTATATGCAAATTTAAAAGGGTTATAAATATGATTTTAAAGTTAATTTAATTTTTTTTGACTGAAACTAAATAAAGCATTTTAATTTTGAAAAAACATTCATGGCTTCTTCAATTCATGGGTAAAATTTTTCACTCATAGATTTATTTTTAAATTTATTAAATTCTTCCAAGATGGGATTCTCCAATGTATGGACTCAAATACAATGTTCTTGTTAATGGTGAAAGTGTGGGTCATGTTATTCATAAGAGAGGTTTGAGACAAGGTGATCATCCGCTATCACCATATGTACTTGTTCCTCATTTGTGTGAAAGCGTTGTCCAAATTGTTTCATGAGGCGGTGGTAAAACAGGCAGAGGTTGCCCTAAGATTTCTCATCTATTTTTTTACAGATGACTCCTTATTCTTCTTCAAATCTACTAGTTCTGAGGTAAGTAGAGTTAAAAGAGATTCTAGAGGAATATAAAAGAGCTTCGGAACAAGCAGTCAACTTCCAAAAATCTGGATTGTTTTCCAATCTTAATATACCATTGGATGTCAGAGATAATATCTCTAATATTTTGGAAGTGTTGGGATCTTTAGAAGGTAGGACTTATTTGGGTTTACAATCGTTGGTGGGGAAGAATAAGAAGCATGTTTTCACTTTTCTCAAAGATAGAATGTGGAAAAGAATCAACAGTTGATCAAATAATTTCCTATCTCGAGCAGGTAAGGAAGTTTTGATAAAATTAGTGATACAAGCTTTACCGACCTATTGTATGAGTGTGTTTGAATTGGCCAAAAGCTTGTGTGGTGAGTTACATAAATTGATGAATGGTTTTGGTGGGGTTTGAAGAAAGATGAATCCATGAAGCTACATTAGCTTGCTTGGAATCATATGTATGGTAAGAAGAAAGAGGGTATCCTTATCCTCAATATCAACCACATGCACTTCTAAACTTCATCTCATACACAAACAACTAGAACATAACCATTACATATTATACTGTTACAATGCTACTACTAAAATCCTTACATATTAAATACACTAATAATTACAAGTCCTATCACAATATATGTACATGCCATAATCTAGACAAAATACAAAAGATACCCTAAGCTTGTGTCATAAAAGTGCTGAGATGGCTGGCTGCAAAAACTTCTATTCTACAGATCTTCAACCTACGAGTTTAGACAGATAAACTCGCTGAGCAAACTTTGCTCAATTGGTACTTTAACTGAAGTTTATTGAAATAAAATAGTAACTAAAAACATTTGAATAAACACATTTGAAAGCAATTTAAAACAGGTAAACAATACATTCAAAATAAAATATTAACAGGTTTAATATTCTTTTCACATGCTTTAGTAGCACCAATTAAACTAAAGGATAAGGATGTGGTTACTAGGGCACCTTGTATACCTGGATTTTCAATTGAGTACCTTGTATACTCATATTGTCATACGAGCACCTTGTATACTAGTCTTTAAATGTGAGCACCTTGTATACTCATCTATGCAAATGCATGTGAGCACCTTGTATGCTCATCAATGCACATCAACATAATAATCAATTTATATACCGCTGTTCTAACCTTATGATGTATCGTAACCTTATCTCTAGGGTTCTAATCCTAGCCACTATAAGTGTTATTATAACATTTACATCTCAAACACACATTTCCCATGACATACTTATTGCTATCACATTTATTGCAAGGTAATACGTCATTCGAACATTATTAAAAATCATTTAGACTCAAATAGCATTTGAGTAAAAAATTGGCATTATCGTCGCGAGCGTGACAAGCTCCAGCAAAGGCGTTGCGAGCGAGACAAGACTGTTGCAGAGGCGACGGACCTATATGGAACTTTGTCACTTAAATCATGCTTTAGTCGCGGGTGCACTTAAAGGGTTGCGAGCGAAACGAGGACAACCTTGTCGATGTCACTGGCATGACTATTTGGCCACAGGCGTGATAGGGTCGTTTGGAACTTATTGTCTGATTTAGCGAAATAGTCGCACATGAGACGTTGATGTCGCGAGTGCGACCATCTGCTACTCAGACTACATGTTCCTTACGAGAATCAACATAAATTTTCACTTAGGCATCCAAATCAACTTGTTCAAAAAACATTTTAAACACAACATTTAATACTACAAGGTTATTTTAGAACCCATTTTCAAATCATAACATTTTCATAGAGGAAAATCACTTGAAAATCAAAAGTCATGCTTTTCTTAAAAACCAAATGATTATTTTGCCCCTACTTTAAACAAATCATCAAAAGAAACACATAAAATCAACTAAATACTTGGAAAACTTGAAACATTATAAAATAAAGGTAGTTAAAGTATCAAACCTTAAATGTGGAGCTTTCCTCCAAGCTAGACAACCTCCTTACCTTTATTCTTGGTTCTAGCCTCTTGATCTCCTATAAAAATACAAACATTTAGCTTCTAATCACAAGAAAGCCCAAAACCCTAACTTACTCAACCAAATGTTTCCATTTTGGACAAACCCTAATATTCCTTCTAGCTAGATCTACATTACTATCAAAAGATCTACTTAATCTCATATCAAGCTAACTACATTCTTAAAGAAACTTTTAATTTATGAAAGAACAAAACCCTAACTCAATCCTTACCTTAACTATTATCTCTTCCTTGAGTTTTCTTGATGATAAATCTTGAGAAACTTTCTTTATATTGGAGTAGAGGGGCCGGCCAATTAGGGTTGAAGAGACAAGAATGATATGTTAAAGTTGAAGTTGATTATGGGAGTTGAAAGAAAAGAAAATGAGAAGAAGAAAAAAAAATGATGGCGTGTGAGAGGGAGGATGGGTGGAGAATTCTCTAGAAAATGAGGAGGAGATATTTTTGGTGTGTATTTGGGTCATATGGCTCTTTTAATTAGATGAGTATGGGTGTGGGTGTGGGTATGGGTGTGGGTGTGGGTGTGGGTGTGGGTGTGGTTTACAACATTATTTTTCTCCCCATCTCTTTTATTTCAACAATAATAGGGCCCAACTCTACTTCTTTCTTCCACTTTTCAATCATATAAAGCCGAATACATCATTTAATGACTTAACTCTAAAATATATTTTGACGATATGGAATTTACCTTTAGGCCTATCCGACTCTAGCACAAGTCCCGAGGTCATCATCGACGCTCCCACGCTTCAAGTCTGGAAGTCCTAACAAGATCACTAGTAGCACATGGCGACTAATCAATCACTAAGTTAAATGAAATTCAGGGTGTGACATAAATATTTTATAGGGATGGATTTTCAAAAGGCTAGGGCTGCAAATAATCCTAGTTTTGTTTGGAGACGTATTAAAGTTCTAGTTAAAGGTGCGAGGTGGAGAGTTGGTAGTGGGAAAGACATAATGTAACAACCCTTCTCAACCTACTAATGTAAGCCGAATTAAGGTGTCACAACTAGTTTAAATTACCTTTGATTATAGTCTATTTAAATTTAATTCTTAAATTTTGCAAAAAATCCGACAGAGTTTCAGCCGTATTATAGGTTTCCTAAGTGTCAATGAAACCAATTTTTAAGTTTGAAAACATTTTTCTTAATCACAATTCAAACTCAAACACTCTTATATAAACCACCCTTATAATCTTGACTCAAATTGCAAATAAAAGTTCACACTTCTAAACACAATCTCACCTTTTAAACAAGTAACATTTTATATAGGTATTTTATATTACTACTGTATAACTAACATGCTTTAATTATTTATATATTTACAACCTAGTAAACCACTTTATATACATACCATAAAATATATAGACTATGTAGAGATAGCTACCCTATGAAGTATTGAGCTATCGAACTGAAACCGAAACTAAGCTATCTACTACTTCTTTAACTTGCGAGTTAAAAAATAACTCGCTAAACAACTAAAGCCTGGTTTTAACTATTGGAATGTAAATAAATAGTAAAAATAATTTCAAAAGGTCATATTTAAAACACATTCAGAAGATGAAAGCATTTAAATCACATATACACTTTAGTTCGTTATTATTATCATTTATGTAATAGTTGGGATACCGTGTTTAATAAGGTACATAGTGGAAATACGATGATAAGGCAAACATCATGGATGTATAACATCACTTAGCCTGACTACTTTTACCCGAGCAAAAAGGATTACTCTGAATGTACAAACTTAACTTGGATTATACCAGAACACATATTGAATCAAAATTTTGATTTATTTACAACTTAATTACAGAGTACATAAATCTTCAACTATAAATATTTACATTTCTTTACAACTACAGTACATGCGAAACTAAATAATGCTATAGCTCTCCACTTCACTTTCTATTGCGCACTCTGATTATGACTCATATCCGTCTGCTTGACTCTATAACTTACGAGTTTAGAAAACTAAACTTGCTAAGAAATCGCTTAGCGGATACTTTAAATTTAATGCAAATAAACTCATATATAATCATACAATCATTAACACACAGTCTTAGCTTTCCTTTCTGCGAGATACTTTAATGCATTTCAAGCCAAGGACACAAATATTCAATCACACAAGAGCTTAACCAAATGTAGTGCTCCAAATAAGTACTCTAAACTAGTTATAGTAAGTTATTCTAAATATTTTCATTTACGTAATTGCTTGGTTATACTACTGATATTTCAATGTCACCTTTATTATATTTTATGTTACTCCTCTATCTAGGTTGTTCTTTGATTACTTACATTGTTTCATTTATGGGTTTTATGGGTTCTTTCATCTTACACTAATGGATTTTGCTTTGTAATGATGAGTTATATATTATAAGTTACACATATTATGTTAAACTTGTTTGTCTTCAATTATTCTATTGGTCATTTTTATGTTGTTTATAACTATGACACATTATTTTTCTTTCTTTTTATGCTTGTTGGTGGTATACAAGCTTAACATGGTACTTATTATCAGATTTTATTCTAACTTGCTCTAAATTGTAATATGATAAATCTAAGCACTAGTTGTAGGAAATTAATTACTTGGCTGCTAAGGCTGAACTTAATTATATCAATTAAAAATAGTAGCTTAGAATAACACATCATATCTTATCCTTAATTATCTAGTTCTGATCCACTATCGAATATATGAATTACTATATATATATCCATCTTGATACTTCACCGCCTATAACATGCTTAGGTGTTGATTGGTATCAGATAATATATGTATTATTACAAGTTATTAATGTAATCATTAGTTAGTTATCCTATTTTGTCTGTTTATATGAGTAGCACAACACACCCTCAAATCAATGCAATGAGTTTACATGGTCTATGTGCAATTCTAGTTTTCAATTTATTGTGACTATGACTCTTAGGGTTGTTTGTAAGTTAATTTCTAAGGGTTGGCTATTTGTAAAGTCCATTTCAAAAACCCAACCTCTCATTAACCAGTATTAATATATATTCCTTGCTTTTCTCATTACACTAACCCCTGTTATATTTCTGTATCAGAGTTACCTCTAGTTGTAACAATCTTTGTGACAAAAGGAAAAAAAAAATAAAAGGTAACTTACTACGTTCTCCATCAAATTTTATAGTATTTCCCGGTATCCTTTAATTGAGATCTTATTTATTGTGTCTCCTAAGTTCAATAAATGTATCCACTTGAAAAACAAAGGAAATTAGGTTTGTTGAATATATGTACCTCAAATGCACATAAATCACTCTAATGCAAATACCTATAAGAAAAAATAAAGCACGAGTTACCATTGAACATCTTTAATATATTAGTAATCCAAATAGTTAGTTAGTGTTACTATCTAAAGACCTTACCATTGGAGTATATGCAAAACAATTGAAATAGGTTTTATCTGCTGCTGCTTGACTCAATAAACATTTGAGGGTTGAAACTGCTGATGCCCCCAAGCATAACTATCAACGTTATTTAATTACCTGTTCTCACATAAAATCACACATATTTAACCTTAGTTTCACTTTCATTCAACATTCATTTAAGCATTGGGAGGTCGCTCACTGACGACCTCGTATGTTTAGTACAAATTGTTCTTCCTCCTGTAGAAGGAGGTCACTATCAGTAGATAGTTTAGTTTGTGTTAGGATCAGTGACCTCTCACGAGAGAAATGGTCGCTATCACTAAGACCATCACTATTTAACCTAGAGTTTGTGAAATCTGAAGAAGACATAGCTAAAATTTAATTGGCAATATAAGTGTGTGTGAGAGAGAGAGAGGTACTTGGATAAGGCTAGGGTCATTAAACTTTTTACTAGGAGTAAGTGAATTGAGTTCGTTCAAGAAGATTGTTTCAACAGTAAGGGAGAAATAAAGGGGGAGTGATCAATTTATATGAAGAGGGGGCGCGTGATTCTAAATGTAATTAAAGCCCCCGATTACCAACGTGACTTTGGCAATGTGCTTAGTGGGCGAAGGGTAGTGGAGTAATTGGTCGCCTGGATTGAAGGTTCTAGAATTTAGACCTACGACATTCCTGCCAATTTTTCAGCTCTTAGTGAAAGAGAGGTCGTGATTTTGAATGCTTGCTGTGACCTATGGCTAGTGTGGGAGATAACTAAGATATAAAATGACTTGGATTGAGGAGGAAACATCTGTAAGCCTCCATTATATTTAGGAACCCCAAAGGGTGTGTTACATATACTTAAACTTGGAAGAGGTTACCCTTACCTGGGCTAAAGGTAAGAGGTCGCCTCTATCTAGACAGAGTGAGAGGTTGCTCCTACCTAAGAAAGGGAGAGGTTACCCAATCAACCTCGACCTTTCCTCTAAACCTTCACAGTTGGATATCGAAAATCCAAAGGCCTCTTGGGCTCCGAGATTCTAGAGTCCTATTAGACGTAAGATTTTTGGGACCTTACCACATTTGACTCCCTATAAAATGCTTTCAATTAGCACTTACGAGACCTAATCCCTTTCTAGACTTTTACTCCTAAATAAAATAAAGGGTTGGTTGCGATTTGGTCCCTCTATTTTAGGTATATTAGACAAATTAATCATTTTTTCAATATTATTATTTTATTCGCTTTGTTTTGTGACCATAATTAGTGGTACAACATCCATAACTAGCCCATACAGACAACACCCATAACTAGCCCATACATATAACAACCATAACTAGCTCATATAGTAACAAACCACTAATAGCCTATACTAACACTCTCTCTTAAGTTGGAGCATAGATGTTGATCATGCCCATCTTGGTAAAAATATAATTGATTCGATTCCTTAGCAAAGCTGTAGTGAAGTTATTTGCTAGTTGATTTCTAGTTTTAACATATGGAATCATGATTCTACTATCTTATAACTTCTTATGAACAAAGTGATAATCTACCTCTATGTGTTTTTTCTCTTATTAACCGCAGAGTTATTTTCAATATAGATATTTTTTTTATTGTCACACTATAACTTAATAGATGATTTCTGGACGAACCTAATTTCATCCAGAAGATGACACAGCCATACTAGTTTGCAAGTTGTTTGTGCCTCGCCGACCCCCAAAGCACGCCTAGCTTCCTGCCCAGTCTTGTAGCATGATACTAGCGATTATATCACGCAGAGAAGAAAAAGTAAGCATGATACCACTGCTGGTATCAAGCGATAAGATTGGGTAGGGAAAAAATCATCATCGAATTCATCTTTTGCTGGTTTAGCCTTGTACCAGTATCCCCGACCTATTTAAAAGTTGCATTGGTTTTAAAATTATAGATATTAATTGATCAAAACAATTTAGTGTTTATTAACATGTATTCATGATATTTTATTAACTTGCATGATGATAATTGCATTTTTCAAGCTTCAAAATTTTTGTGTGCTGGTTGTTTGATTTGTGCAGGTATGGCTCTATCTGAAGGCGACCACATGCTTTAACAGTATTGCCTCTTGAAAAATGCTTGAAAAAGTTAAAGCAGTAGTTAAACAAACTTGCTTTCAATGGTTCTTAGGAATGCTACATTTTAGAAACATCAAGCATAACTAAGATATGCTTAATACTATAACTAGTTTCTACAATCTAAAGAATGATTGCTTTGAGTTTGGGGTGATCAAGAGGGTTATCAAAATGTCAAAGTTGATTTTGGCCTCAAAGACATTTTATATGTCACAAGACTTTCTATTGATTTGAAGTAGGTATCTCTATAATTTTTACTTTATTCATTTAACACAAACCATTTATTCATCCTTTATTTATATGTATGCGGCAATTTGGATGTAGGTATCGGGATACGAGGCTGAAAATAAAATTAAAGAAATTATGGAACATCTAAGAATTACTGAGGAACAAGCTAATGAACAGCTGGATTCTAGTGCAATTGACCTGCAAAAATTGAAGATGTTCTTTGGGAATGATGATGAATCTAACGTTTCTAATGAGGATATGGAACCTTATGCAAAAGCTTTTATGCTTTATGTGTTGGAATCAGCAATTCTTCCTAACAGCTTTTGGAACATTGCAGTGATGTATCTACCACTGCTAGATTTAAATAACGTCAATAGTTATGCTTGGGGGGCAGCAGCAATTTCAACCCTCAAATGCACATTAAGTAAAGTAATAAATGAAAAAAAAAACTATTTCAGTAGTTTTGCATATGCTCTAATGGTAAGTTCTTTAGATAATAACACTAATTAATCATTTAGATTTATAATATATTAAAGATGTTCAATGGTAACTCGTGCTTTATTTTTTTTTATAGGTATTTGTATTGGAGCGATTTCCATGCCTCCAAGATGGATATGATTGACCAACCAGATTTTCTTTGTTTTTTGGGGTGGATACAAATATTAAATTTAAGAAACACAATGAATATGACCCTAGTGGAAGTATACCAGAGAAAGCTCCAAAATTTGACAGAGAACGAATTAAGTTACCTTTTATTTTTTTTTTTTTCATGTGACAATGATACTAAGTTTTAGAACTACAAATTGCATAATGGTTATGAATTCTTTCTTTTAATTATATAGTTTACTTTATGTTTTCACAGGTTGATTGTCAACCATATAGCCTGCCTAAATGAACATATTTGTTGCCCAATGATTTGAGATCGCAATTATGGATGGTATATGCTAATGTGCCATGCATTTACTTCAATTAGGGGTGCACAAGAAAACAGAAAATTCGGTTTCCGAACCGAAACTGAACCGAACCGCACCAAATTTTCGGTTAACCGAAAATTCGATTCGGTTCTCGGTGTGGTATAGAGGGGAACCGAATTTTTCGGTTCGGTATTCGGTTTGAGTGGTTTTAAAACCGAACCGAACCGAATTTTTAAACAGCATATATATATATATATATATATATAACTTATTCCTAAACCTAATTTCTACACAGCCGCCGCCTCCTTTCTCTCTTCCTCTTCTTGTTCTTAAAACTCCACAATTTCCACAAAATCATCCACCAAAGCCACCATTCACTGAT
>CATIWJ010075140.1:0-60922 GCA_949640765.1 Croton laevigatus | reverse complement strand
TGTTTACTAGTTACTGTATGATTTGTAATAATGTATGCTGAATAATCCTGTATTTTGATTCAGACATTAAGTTAAATAATTAAGAATATTAAATAAATGAAAATATCTATAAATATATACAAGTGAAAGACAGTTGTAGCTTTTTTGTAGGTTTATCACGGTAAATCTATAAGGGGTGCTACACTATCTCTCTCTCTCTCATGGCCTAGTGCTAGGCCGTTCCCCAGGTCGGACTGGGGGGGGGGGGGGAGTAATGCTACTCTTCATGAGGGATAAGTAGCTGAATCCGACTCCCTCTCCTGGGGATCCTCAGCATCAGTTACTGCCCCGACTCCTGCTCTACTATAACAGCATCATTAGAATTCTAAACATTTAACTCCTCCTCCAATCGCCTTACTCTCCTCTGAGTCTCTTCTCCCTCTGCATTAACTATCCTCGTATAGGCATACAGGTTCTCAACAGCATCATCAGCCTCTGTAATACAACCAACCTTTCCCGGAGCAGCTGTACTCCTCGCTCTAAGTTGGCAATCCTTTCCATAAAAAATCCAACTACGTTTACCCCCGGAGGGTTATCCTCCTCAGAATCACTCTCCACAGGCTCATTCCCCTAAGGATTATGTTCCACGGGGTTACTTCCCTCGCTCTCCCTAGCATTACTTGGTCCCACATCTCTCTTCTTAATTAGTAGCTGCTCCTCAAGTACACTGTTATCCTATACTGCCTCTTTGCATTTACCCTTATCCATTCTGTCTTTAATATCTACATAATAATACAAGAATCATGTTGATTATACTATATTAATTTCATTCTATCTTAATTCTCCCAGAACCGGCTAAACTGGAGCTCTGATACCAATAAATGTATCACCCTATCTTGGTCTAGTGGAAAGACCTCGAAGGAATGCTACTTATTGATATTGGAGCGATATTGTGTCAATTTATATTTATAAGTGAGTAATTAGTACTGGTATGGTTCCTTTAGATTTTAAACTTAGCCAAATTTTTGAATAATTTCTGCGGAAAATTCGCCATAGCTCCGCTACACATAGGACAGTCTGTGAATAGTAATAGCTACCATATAGGTAGTCCCTACGACTATTCACTGGGATCCTGCAAAGAAAATCTATCCCAAACACTTCGGCAATCGTTTTTATACCCTCACTCCTCATAATAACCGAAAATAAGCACTTCTATATTAGTAAGCAATAAACTCAACTCAAACGATATGTCAAAAGTTTACTAGAATTTTAGTTATACTAGAATTTATCTGGGAGTACGAACTATTTTCATATACATGCCACTACTAATGTCTTAAAGCAAAAAAAAAAAAAAAAGTGGCCTTGATGCTGCCTTTGTACGCCAGAGGGCTGACGCCGGTAGTCTACTATTCTGGTATTGCTAACCTGCTAGTTATAGAAAATAACTCGCTGATCAGTAATGCCCAGTGGGTACCTTAACTTATAAAAATATGTAAATAATTAAGCAAACATAGCAAAGGACATAAACAAAATTTGAACTGAAAATGGTCTTTAAAACTGAATAAGTGATTTAAAAAAACTGATGTATGCAAGTAAATATTCGTATTTACTGATTTTACATTTTTATATACTTTGCTCTACTGGTTACGTAGCGGAACTGAGGATAAGTTTAACCAAATGAGATCCAATGTTGGTCACATACCCAATAATTACAGTACAATAGTACTGAAATTACTGAATAGGTTCCCATATCGAATGCTAAATGTCTGCCGAGCACAAGTGTATGTGACCCGACTTTGTCAATAATAGGCGCCAATTCATATCGGTAATCAAATGTCAAATGAACTGCGGACCGCTTTGCAAATGATATATGACGCGTCATATCCTTATCGCCTAGTTCGACTTAAATCGAGTAGAGCTTTGGAATTTTAATTTATATGCTATATAGATCGGTACATGTGTAATTCATCCAATATCCACTCAAACATCCTTTGGCTTATACTTGAGAAATTTACTTATATGAATAGTATTTTACAAATAAATAGTAACTAAAAAAAATACCAAATGAATAGTATTTGCAAAATAAATAGTAATTTGGTGAAATTGGACCACTTGAAAGAGATAGCATACAACCCATTCAAGGCTACCTTAGGTACCCAAAATGGGTCACATACATCCCTTTAAGTGTCCATTGGTCACTAGTAGAATATTGTTTAAAGGTTTGGTAGTTTAGGCATTGAAATCATTATAGTGCAAAAATGATCATCTTTGGTTTTTCTTAAGGGACCATTCGGCCCAATCAAGTGCAGCAAGGGGGAAGCACATTTTTTTCATGCAAAAATTGTTTTTAGACTCCTTTTGATATATTATAAAAAGAAGTGAAGTCTTTTTTCAAGAATTCATTTTAGATTTTTAATAAAAATTCATCAAAGTTTATGTCAAATTTGGTAAACTTATGCATACTTGGTTTCAATGGTTTCTTTGACATTCTAAATGACATGTTGTCAACTTGTAATGCATATACACATGGAAACAACACAAAGACATAGCATTTGGATATCCATAGCATTCGGCTCACTTAGGAAAAATAGGTAAAAAATTGAAATTTTCATAAGTTAAGGTACCAAACTTTGATTTTGGCTTCCTTTATGCTTCTAGTGTTCCTCCTTTGATCTTTCTTCTTGATTTCCTACATAAACCATATCTTATTATTATGAACATAAGCCTAGGTATCACCAACATAAGCCTACGCAACTAATTTTTGCAAATTCCATTGAAATTCATAGTTATATAAGCTTAAAATGTCACTTTCCATCATTTTTCACTTCATCTTCAACCTTCACTTAAGAATCCTAACTTTCACCATTCTTCCATGTTAGGGTTCATATCTTAAGCTTAAGGAACTAATGATTTAAACCTTAATTCATATTATAGATTGCAAATAACTTAAAATCCTAACTAAAACCCATGAAAAACTAACTTAAAAGTGAAAATTACCTTGAAATTGTTGATCTTCTTCCTTCCTTCACCTAGGCCAACGGCTTCCCATGAAAAATGACCATTTGGTCATTTTTCATGCTATTTATAGCCAAAGGTGAACACCTTGTGGCCTTGCTTATTTGTTCCTTTCTTTTGATTGGATTGTTAAGGTCAAAGTAAGCCTTTCCATTGGCTAGGATTAAATTCCACATTCCAATTTCCAAAATTTGACCTATCTCACCCTAAATCACCATATGGGATCATATGGAATTTAATTAGGTCAAATGACAAAAATGCCCTCCGTAGAAAACCCGGTGTATCTTTTTATACGCGTGTTTTTTGAAAATTCTGTAACGCTCCGTTGCGACCGGTAAACTCCCGAGATTTCATATTTGACATCAGTTTTAGGCAATGTTAAGACCCTACGTAACTTTTTGAAAAATTCGACTTAGGTCCCCGACACCTCCTCTGGGGCCCGTTGAGCCCCGTTGGGCTCCTTTGGCCTTTTTTTCCTCTGGATGCGATGGTCATCCTTCCAGAACCTTTCTTTATCATACATCCTTCATTATTTACAGTCTCCCAAAAGGTTTTTCCAGACTAACGTCCTGCCTCGGAGCCCGATTGGTCCCGGGTCGCGCATACTTTTGGCACTTACTTAACGTTTTCGGAAAATGGATGTTACACTCTCTCATCAAGATCTAGATTTATTTCTCTTGGATTCCACACATGTGTCTTCAATATTCAACTTAAATCTGACTGAATAGTCAACTCTTAGATATCGTGTTCTAACTATTTTTTTCAATTATTCTCTTCTCCCTCATCACGAAATTTAATTAATATGTAAATAAATCATTTCATAATGATTTGAAACTATAATACGCCCTGATCTCAAATTCATATCGAGTATGACGGAAGATTTTAAGTTTAATCCTAGATTGCAGGCTCCATAAATTTAAAAAACCTTTTTTCCCCTTTATTTGTAATTAAACTTCGGATTTGTTATTAAACTAGGTTTAAAATCATTTTTTGCCTAGTTTACCATGTGTTACATTGATTTTCAGCATGCTATTTCTATGTTTATTTTCTGTTTATTATTCTATTTTGTGCCTTTTTACATTGTTTTTTGTTGAGTGTTTTCTTATAAGAATAATATTTAAGTTCAGACATTAGCCAGTTGGCATCCAATGATCCAGTCTAGATTTGAGATTTAAATCAATTTTCTCTCTTAATGTTATTCCTTTGTGTAATTATTTGTTTGTTTATTCAAGTTTAATTGCTTGCATGCATTATTTATTTTCTCTTAATAATTTAGAATCTGTTTTTCAAATTAATTCTTTTTCTTCAAATATTTTTATCTCATATTTAAAATCTAGTCTTCCAATTCACTTTGGATCAAGATTAGTATTTTTTTTGGAAAAAAATCATTTTTTACCGTATGCGTATACAAAGTCATTCTTTTTCAAAAATTAGATTTTTCCCTTAATTTTCCTTCTAACTAATAAATTAAGGTGCAACTCATTCAAAATTGTTCACATGTTCCGCAAGTTCCTATTTCTCTAGTTTTTCTCAAATCAATTTTGGGCTAGTATCTATAATTTCACGAATTCACGATGAAGTTAATAAATTCTTTTCTTAAAAAAAAAGGATTTTTTCACATGTCGGTAAAATAAAATATTTTTTCTTCCTTTTCCTACCTTTGCCAAATATTTCCTTCACTTTTGCCCTTAGGTTTTTTCGATTTTTTCCTCAAAAACTGAAAAAAAATTTCTTTTTCCTTCCCTTTTTAGGATTTTTAATTTTATTTTCCAAAAATAATTTTTTCTCTTCTTTACTTTCCTATTTCAAAAATTAAATTGTCTTTTTCCTTTTCTTCCTATGATTTCCAAATTTTGTCAAAAAATAAAAAATATTTTCCTCTTCTCTTTCTTTAATTTCCAAATTTTCTATAAAAAAAATTCTTTTTCTTTCATGTATATTTATTTTTCTTATTTAGTAACATACTATGTTTTATTTCTATAAAAAATATTTTTCTCCTTTCCTTCCCTTAAATTTTGGAAAGATAAAAAAAATAAAAATAAAAATAAAATTTTCCTTCCTCTTTTGGATTTTCATGCTTTCTAATTTTCATTTCCCTTATTTTTCAAGGACTCAAAAAATTCAAAAAAAAAAAAAAAGCTTTTTTTTTTTATTTCTCTTATGCATATTCTATTTATTACATAATAATCTTTTATGATTTACAAATTCATATTTTTCATTCATGCATCATATTTTATTTTCCTGAATTTGATGACGTCATTTAAAAATGATATTGAGATACAGCCCTTAGACAGCCAGTAGCGCGTGTCCTAGGGGATAAATTATAAAAACGATCCTATTCTTAAAATCATAAATGAAACATATCCAAATCTTTTATCTAATTATAAAAATGTTAGTTATTTAAAGGAACGATCCATAATATCTTCTAGAAATGATATGTTCGATAATACTACCTCCGTATCTTTTGATTCTTTATATTTCAAACAGCATGATTGATTCAAGTTTGGTGTCGATAGTTTGATGGATTGGGTTAGGTAAATTAAGATTTTATTTATGTATAACTAAACTACAAGAATCATACTTTATAACTAACGTAAACATAACCCAACCCATCAAACTATAAATACCAAACTTGAATCTTATCTTTGAAATGTAAAGAATTAAAAAATACGGAGGTAGTATAAATTTTACCGTCACATGAAATTTATAATATAGAGTCAAATTTTATGAACTGTAATTTAATTTCGGAGCTCAGTACAGACAATTTGCGGTGTAAAATAATAAAAAAAAAAAATTAAGAAAAAGTCTCGCGCGATTGTTATTCAATTATAAAATAAAGTGATTGAAGCAGAAATAATAACTGGATCTTATTCAGGTTTTAGTGTATACCAGTCGGCGTATCGCCGTAAAATGAGGCGCTAAGCTTAAAAACAAGACTGGTCATCTTGAGGCTGGCAATCTGTCTTTGTCTGCTAACCAATACGCAATGCTGATACCCATATCTATCTTTCCCTCTCTCGCGCCTATAAATTCGGTTGACTACTCTTCACTCTCCACTCTTCACTTTCACACTCTACTATAACTATGAACATATTCTCCCTCTTCTTTTTCTTCCTCCTCCTCACTTCCTGCACTGCCGGAGGAGGAAATGTGACCTACGATGCTCGCTCTCTCATCATTAATGGCCAGCGAAAGCTTCTCATTTCTGCTGCCATTCATTATCCCCGCAGCGTCCCTGCGGTTCGTACACTCACTTGTATTTATTTATTTGTTTTTGCATTTTATTCTATGTTTCATTTTTTTAATCAATTGATTGTTTGTAATGTAGATGTGGCCGGAGCTGGTGCAAACAGCCAAGGAAGGAGGAATAGATGTGATCGAAACATACGTATTTTGGAATGGTCATGAGTCCTCCATGTCCAATGTCAGTGTAATGCTAAATCTTTTAAGATTTTTTCCTTCTTGTTAACTTTTTTTATTGATAATTTCTTAAAAATGCTAGTATTATTTCGAGAAACGTTTCGATCTGGTCAAGTTTGTGAAGATTGTCCAGCAAGCTGGGATGCATCTAATTCTTCGCATTGGCCCATTTATTGCAGCAGAGTGGAATTTCGGGTGCTCTTTTTTACTTTTGATTGAAATTGAATATTATTTCGGTATTTAATTTCACTTGCTTAATTTACAATCATGATAATGTAGGGGAGTACCTGTTTGGTTGCACTATGTCCCGGGAACTGTCTTTAGAACCGATAATTATAACTTCAAGGTATCCAAATTTGGACCAATCTTTTCAAACTTCCCATCTCGGATCAATTATTTTGCTTATCAAATGGAATTGTTTTGTTCCTTGTGGTTTTTGTTCAGTATCATATGCAGAAATTTACAACGTACATAGTGAACCTAATGAAGAAAGAGAAGCTTTTTGCATCGCAAGGAGGTCCCATCATTTTGGCTCAGGCAAATAACTACTATAATTTCTTGTCTTGTCTTGTCTTTCTGCATTCTCTATGATTTCAGTTTTCTGGTTGAATTTTTGCAAATTCCATTTACATATAATTGATTTGCTAAATGTATCTTCAAACTTGGTCATTGTATGACTAGTTAGTAATTCCAATGAATTGGTAAAATGTAAACAGTGCCCCCAAAATTTTAAGTTGTTCCATTTTATCAGTTGATGCTTTTGTTACAATCCCACATTGCTTGGGCACAACCCTGACAAGAGCTTAATAAGTGGCCTCTTGCAAGCCTGTTTTCAAGGGTAATTTCTGCCTAGGTTACCAATCTCGAGTTGGTTTGTGTCAGCTTCAAGTGAGATTAGTCTTAATCGATAAGCATTATGAACTAATGTTGAAGTCAAGAAGTGACTAACAACTGACAAGTGACAAAATGCGTCTCTGTAATATTTTTGCTCTGGAATTTACGTGCCATAATTCCTTATCACAGTTAGAAATGGGTTGAGATCTCATGGAACAGTTTTCTTTGTTTGCAGGTTGAAAATGAATATGGATACTATGAAAAAGATTATGGAGAAGGGGGCAAGCGGTATGCCAAGTGGGCTGCTGAAATGGCTGTTTCTCAAAATATTGGTGTACCTTGGATAATGTGCCAGCAGTTTGATGCTCCTCCCACTGTGGTGAGAGTTCATAAACTCCCTATATTTTAGAGTACATGACAGTAGACATTTAGAATGGCTCACCTATTTGAGGAAGGTTGCTTAGCAAAAAACAATTCCTTTGAATGTTCATTGGCATTCTTGATTTAGTATCTCCCTTGACATATCCGTTGTTATGGGAAATTGCTTAGATGGGAGCCCAACAACTGGCCACTTCTCATTAGGTTGTTGAGTTAAACGTTTAATTTTCATTTGTGATTCTCCTAACTGTCATGTAGTTGACATTTTATTGTCAATTCTGAATAACTATGTACTTTTAAGATAATGTCATTGACTCCACATTGCCTTTTCTAATCTGGTATAATAATTTTATGATTCTGAGGCTTTACTTTTCTGTTTTGAATTTTGATAGAATTCCGATTATTTTTAGTTTTTCTTTTTTGGCATTTGGAAAAATATGAAATTGAAAATTTTGTTCTAAGAATCCTGTTCATTGTTATTTTTATTTATATTTTATTTAACTATCTTTTTGCTTTGTGGGTGCAGATAAATACCTGTAATTCCTTTTATTGTGATCAATTTAAACCTATTTATCCAGACAAGCCTAAAATGTGGACTGAGAATTGGCCTGGATGGTAATTTTTAATTTTTCCTCCCATATTTTTTGTCATATCCTTTTTTAAATTGCTTTTGAAATTTTATTTACTTTGGGTATTCAACCATTCTTATGATTTGGCTTAAAATTTGATTGGCAGAGCTTCACTTTTTCTAATAATAAGTAGTTTTGTTAGGCCCATATGCTTAAAGTAGTGACTGTCAATACAATAAGTAATTCTCATGCATAAGATGACGCATTTTTAACTTACAGGTTTCATTTAGTTCTACTTTGGTTGAATTCCTCATCATGAGAAAATAATATAGGTGACATATTTCTGTGGATGGTCTAATGTTGGGAGAAAGCGTAGAAGACATTGATGTTTGTTCTTGATGAGTAGTAGTTTAATTCATAGCATAGTTCTCTTCTTGTGCATTTTATAGGCTACTTGAACTGCCCTTGTTTCAGATGCCCTGTAATTTCTTTTTAACTGCTTGATTACTATGTTCCTATTTCCAGGTTTCAAACATTTGGAGAACCGAATCCTCATAGACCGTCTGAAGATATTGCCTATTCTGTTGCTCGTTTCTTCCAGAAAGGTGGCAGTTTGCAAAATTATTATATGGTAATCGAATGGTCTTATTTCCCCATTTACAATGTGATTATAACTTTGTCCCCTAATAACTGCTATTAGTTTTGTGACTTATCTTTATTCTAGTATCATGGTGGTACAAATTTTGGTCGCACTTCTGGCGGGCCATTCATTACTACAAGTTATGACTATGAGGCGCCAATTGATGAATATGGTGGGTTTTTTTTTCTGGTTCTTCTGTTTGCTTTTTAAAAAATCTATAACATGGAAAGTGAGCTTTGATTATGCATCTACTGGTGTATATGATGAGTGCTCTAAGATTTTCCTTTGTAATATTGTCTTCTTAGGTTCAGTGGAATGGAAATTAAGCATTAATGTGTGATGATACGTTGTATAAAATTAATGATATCTTTTGTGGTTGATAGGATTGGCTAGACTTCCGAAATGGGCACACCTTCGTGAACTTCATAGGGCTATAAAGTTGTGTGACCATGCATTGTTGAACAGTAATCCAGTTAATTTATCACTTGGTCCTTCCCAAGAGGTGAAAGTTTCTCTTATTTGACTTTTGATTTGTATGAATATAGATTTTCCTTTAATTGTCCTTATTTGACAGGAATTTTCTTGCTAGTTATATAAATAAAGGTTAAGTGCAAAATGGTTTGATATGTTTTATTTTCTACTGGCTACATTCTATGCATGTGTTGCTGCTCTCACATGGCACATGAACTACTATCAATGTGATGATCCATTAATTGAAAGCATTTAAATTGTTCTTCTCATAGCACTTTTTATCTAGTTTTCATCTTCAATTATGTTAGAAGTCTCATTTTTTACATTTGTAGTTTTGGCTTCTTTTTGTACATTGGTTTCTAAACAAAAGGAGTAACAGAAAGGCCTTGGAGAGCATTATGAATAGCTGCAACAACTCAACCAACGAAATCCAACATAATATCTACCTCCAACTGTTAACTATTTTGATATAATAATTTTGAAGTATATGTAATGCTAAAGGCTGTCAATTAAGAATTTTTTTTTTTCATTATTTGAATTTGTGAGGGATATTTAGAATGCAGTTAATAAAATTAAAGGTAGTTTTAGCAAATTTGAATTGAAGGAAAGTTAGAAGGGAAATGATGCATTGATAAGGATAGATACATTAGTTGGAGGGAATAAATTTGAAAGGGTGAGGGAAAGAGAGAGGAAGTATTCTTGCGACGGTGCATGAAAGGGAATTTCTTCACCAGGCATTCAAGAATTTGATGGGGTGGTGTTGTTCATTAATACTTCTCCAACATACAGAATGAAAGTGAATTTGAGGCCATTTGCTGAAATTGTGAATATATAATGTAAATTTAAAGGTGTGTTTAAGCATTTGATGTTTCCTTTGATTTGCTAGTTACATACATGAAAACTATAAGGTCCAATTGCAATGAGTTTCTATAACTATAGCTGATAAAAATATTTATTCACCATTTAGCCTTTGCATTTAGAATATTTACATGTGTTCATGTGAGGAGCCTTTTTCCCTTTCCGTGTGTCTAATACATTATATTCTTGGACAAAAATAAACTTCTGAAGTAATGGTTTATACTATGGTACTAGTACAGGTTCTGTTATATTTGAATGAGTGTATAACTACCAAAGCAACTCACACTGTTGCTGATGCCCACTTATTGCAGGCTGATGTCTATGCTGATGCCTCAGGATCTTGTGCTGCTTTTCTTGCTAATACAGATGAGAAAAATGACAAGACTGTTATATTTCGGAACATATCATACCATCTCCCTGCTTGGTCAGTTAGCATTCTGCCTGATTGCAAGAATGTCATATTCAACACAGCAAAGGTGACTCTTTTCATGTTTTAGAATGCCATTCTGCCATTATCTCACAAACTCTCTATCCATCATTGTCATTGTTTGGATGTAGACCCCACATTGGATAATAATAAAATTAAAATATGTAAGGGACTTATATTGGAATGAACATTGGACTTAGCACAAGCCAATTGGTTTTGTGCAAGACGAGTTCCAATACTCATTCATGTAAGCCCACATTTGTGCAGGTGCATGGACTTTCAACAATCATGAAGAAGAAAAACATTCTTTTCATTCGTAGTAGTGGTAAAAGTGAAGAAAACACAGTCAACCAGCCTTTAGGGATATAGTCATTCCAAACATTTAAACTAAAGAAATTTGTTTCTTGCAAATGAAGTTGTGTGAAAATATCTTTAAAATACTTAAAATCCAAAATGAGATGTGCAGAAAATAAAGGATTAAGGTACGTATGAGCCCATAGGTAGATGTTGTAGACAGTGAATAAAACATCAGCCTCGAATGTGCAAAACATTGGGGTTTGATCTCTTTGATAACTTCAAGCAGGAGCATCTATTTTAAACTCTCAAGAGATGGGAATGAACTTTAGTTCATACACATAGGCCTTGTATGTTCGTCTGAATTAGAAGTTATGATTATACTTAAAATGCCAATATAGAGTATATTTGCGGCTCTTTGGCCTAGCTCATGAGGTTAAAAGCCTCAAAATGTTTCAGCCAACCAACAAACTTTACAGTTCCGCACCAATAAACTTAACAGTTCAGCATCAATCTCAGTTCAAAACAATGTGTGTTGTTATGCCTTATGTGTACAAAAAGTGGCAGTTTCTGTGTGTTCAAAACTTTTTATCATGGTCACATTCACTTGCTTTTTCATTTTGACATCATATTAATGATGTGCACTTGCCACTTCCAAAGAAAATGAAATATGATTCTATTATTATAGAAAATATATTATTTGACAGGCATACATGTCATCAGTTCAGCTGCTACAACAAACTTTAAATACAGCTTAGCTTTTGGACATTCAAAATACAAGCAAGTAATGACAAATGCAAAAGTTAGATATCATCAAATGAGAAGATCAGCTATATTTCTTATCACCAAATAATGGAAAATGAACTTCCAATTTTTTGGAACAATTATAGTCAACTTATTGCATTGCAAACAAATAGATTTGACCTCCTTCCCTTCATGTTATTTATTTATACTTGAATATAAGTTGAACCTTCTCATGTAAATATGTCAACAGATAAATTCTCAGACATCTGTAGTTGAAATGTTATCTGAGGACTTGCGACCATCATATGGTTTGAAAGCTCTTAAGTGGGAGATATTTCAAGAGAATGCTGGGATTTGGGGAAACTCGGACTTCATCAAAGGTGGCTTTGTTGATCACATCAATACTACACAAGATACTACTGACTACCTATGGTATACAACAAGGTTAGTCCTACTTCATAGAGAATTAATAGCATAAATTTCTTGTCTCATATATGGATTATTATGCTACTGTGGTATGCCAATTTAATAATTCCTATACAATGTTCAGGTAGAAAAGATATAAACACTAAAAAGGTTGTGGTTTAGTGGATTTTTTTGCGCACAAGTGTATTTTATGCTAGTTTGATTTAAATTGTACGATAGAGCCACATATCACATCCTTATTAATGGAATTTGCTATATTTATGCATTAACATGTGCAATAAATATGAATATTACATATCCAAAAGTGCTTTTGTAACTAGTAATTGATTTTAAACTTCAATTGTAGTATTATTGTTGGTGAAAGCGAAGAGTTCCTTAAAAACGGAAGCAATCCAGTTCTTCTAATCGAGTCAAAGGGTCATGCTCTCCATGTTTTTGTGAACAAGGAACTTCAAGGTTATCTTCGTGCCTTTTCAATATGTTTACTATCTTTGTGGGCACTTTTACATTGATTGTAATTCATGTTTTCTAGAGTAATGGTTCAAAAAATAATCCTCGTTGCTATTTTTGGCACTTTAGAGTTACTATTTTGACCAACTATTCAACTTTGAACATGAACAAGATTTTCAAGATCTTCTTACATCAGATAGAAATCTCAGTTGGTATAGGCGTATAAGATATTGTGAAGTAAAGAAAGTCTTGAAACATGTGAAGGTTGGTAAGGCATATGGTTCATATGGTATCCCTATAGGTTTGGAAGAGTCTTAGAGAGGAGTTGTTTGGTTAACCAAACTTTTTAATGCTATATTGAAAGGACGTAAGATGCCACATGCATAGAAAAAGAGTACTTTGATACTAATATATAAGAATAAAGGAGACATCCAAAACTGTACAAATTATCAGGGTATCATGAGTCATACAATGAAGCTATGAGAAAGAGTTATAGAATACAGATTGAGGAAGATTACGGGGAGTGTCGGAGAACTAATTTGGTATTACGCCATGGAGATCTACTATGGAAGCTATTTCTCTTCTAAGAAGACTAATGGAATTGTAGCAAAAGAAGAAAGATCTCCACATGTTTATAGACTTGGAAAAGGCCTATGATGGAGTACTAAAAGAAGTACTATGGTGGGTTTTGGAGAGGAAAGGAGTCCATGTCAAGTATATTAACGTCATCAGGGAAATGTACAAGGATGCATACACCGGTGTAAAAACACCGGGTGGGGACACATAAGCTTTTCCCATTGCCATTAGATTGCATCAAGGTTCAGCCATGAGCCCATATTTGTTTACCCTAGTTGTGGTTGAGTTCACCAGGAGCTTACAGGATGATGTCCCTTGGTGCATGTTATTTGTAGAAGACATTTTGCTTATTGATGAAACAAGTGCTGGAGTTAACCGTAAGTTGGAAGTGTGGAGGAAAACTCTTGAGGATAATGGTTTTAAGTTAAGCAGGAGCAAAATAGAATATATGAACTGGAAGTTCAGTTTAAGGAAGAAGCAAGAACAAAAGGTTAAATTTGATGGAGTTTTGGTGTTTAGATCCAAACAATTTAAATATCTGGGTTCTCTATTTCAGTATGAAGGACATTTGAACGAAGATGTGGCACACAGAATAGAAGTTGGGTGGATGAGGTGGAAGGGTGCATCAGGGTTCTATGTGACAAGAAAATACCTCTTAAGGTGAAAGATAAATTTTATCGGACAATTGTACAGCCAGCAATGCTTTATGGAAGTGAATATTAGGCACCAACGGGGTAACATCTCCATAAAATGAATATGGTGGAGATGAGAAAGTTAAGATGGATGTGTGGCAATACAAAATTGGACAAAATTAAGAATGCTCATATTGAAGAGAAAGCCCACGTAATGGAAGTTAGTGATAAAGTGAAAGAAGATAGATTTTAATGGTATGGGCATGTTTTACGGAGGCCTTCTTATGCGGCAGTTCGTAAGTGTGAGAACTTGATAGTCGAGGGGACCAAGAGAGGTCGAGGAAGACCTATGACTATTTGGAAGGAGGTAATATCTAGAGATTTACGAGTTTTAGATGTGGATGCGGATTTAATTCATAACAGACTTGAATGGAAATGTAAAATCCATGTCTGGGAAAGTACTTAAGGCTTGTGATACTGCTTTTGTTATGTTTGGAGAGGTTAACCGTTAAGAGGATCCATATAGCCGACTCTAACTTGTTTGGAACTAAGGCTTGTTGTTGTTGTTTGGATGATTCATTATTTTGCATTTCATTCTTGAGATAGTGGTCTTCAAGCATGCTTTTTGTTAATCATGTATAAACAAACAAATGTGATTAGCTAAAGTTTGGTGTCAATGCAAAATATGCAGGTAGTGCATCTGGAAACGGTACCCATTCACCCTTCAAATTTAAGAAGTCTATATCTCTCAAGCTAGGGAGGAATGACATTGCTCTCTTGAGCATGACAGTTGGCTTACCAGTGAGTATTATTTAAGTTTCTATATATTTAATTGCTATGTTGAATGAATTCTGATATATGGAAAATTAAGTGTAATCAATTTTGGCAAGGTTACAAGTCATCATAATATATACACCATATTGGTAAGCCAAACCAAGGATAAACACTCCAATTTTCTGGAATACACCAAAAGGAATAAGATAATTAAAGGGGACACTCAATGAAATGTATCTATATATCCCTTTAACTTGAAATGAGCTTTTATGTGTAGGCTTAACAAAGTTTATAGTGCATTTAACACAATGTACATGCATTTATTCAAACTTTAACATCTTACAACTTAATTAGTAAGAAACATAACATAAAATATGTTAGTTAACAAAATAACTTATACACACACACACACACACATGTGTGTGTATGAATCTTTTATATCTGTTTAACTTTATCTTTATTCTATAAAAAGTGAATCATCATATTCCTCACTACACACAAATTAAAGTTGTGAAATTGATAATAAAGAAATAGATATTGCATCTGATGTTTATTTGGAATCTCTTCTTTTTAGAAGTTAGCATAACACATTTATCTGTATAGAATTCAAACATGTTGAACTAATCCATAGTAGTTTTATTCTGTTACTTTGAGTTTATCTTGGTTAATCAAATTCAACTCTACTGTTTCTTAGAATGTCATTGTGTTCTCTAAACTTCGTTATCACAACTAATTCGACTTCAATCTTGTTATAAAGCAAGAACATTTTGACCCAATTATATTTTCTCCTTGAAATGATTCTATATCTTCTGCTTGTTCATCATAAAGATTCGTTCATTATAATCAATTACATCAAATTTTAACCTCAACTTCATTGTAGAAATTAATAAATAACTCCTTCATTCCATTGAAAAAGGTTGTTTGTGCCTTTGTGGTTAACTTTTGATCTCAGTTAACGTTCATGAGTTCTTGATTTTGTAAGGCGTGTATAGCTTGAGTAAAATCTTCAATCATTCTCCATAACTCAATCAACTCTTTTTGTTGAAGTTGATTGCCTTTGCCTTAATTTTTGCTTCAAGTATTCATGGTTAGAACGAAAGAAAAAAGAAAACTTAAATGTAATTTAAGATCTTCTATGCTTTGGTAGCAACAGATCTAGGGATAGATTAAAATAACTAATTTTGGCAAGGTTGAAAATGCCACTAAAGTATAAGTTGCTAAAAACAGTACCTTACTAAGCAAGCCGACAACAGAAGACACAACTTTCAATTTCTAGAAATCCACCAAAAGAAATAGGTGTACTAAACTATATATGCTAAGTCAATGAAATAATTGTTATACAATAAAACCGTTGGAAATTGTTATAGAGCATAGAATGAGTGGTATTACTACTGTGTTAGTGAACCAATTCGGTTTTATGCTTGGGAGATCTATAATAGAGGCTATCTTACTTTTAAGGATATTAATGGGACAATATTGAGAAAAGAAGAAAGATCTTCATATGGTGTTTATTGAAGAGGAGAAGATGCATGGTAAATTACCAAGGGAAGTCTTTTGGTGGATTTTAGGAAAGAACGGAGTCCCTATTCAATATATAATTACCATTCGGCACATGTATGAGAGTGCAATTACTGGTGTTATAACTGAAGGAGGGTATGTGAAGGAGTTTCCCATTACAGTTGAATTGCACCAAAGAATTGCTCTAAGCCCCTACTTGTTCACTCAAGTTATGAATGAGATAACGAGGAGTTTGCCGGATGATGTCTCTTGATGTATGTTATTTGCAGATGATATTGTCTTGATGGATGAAACTAGTTATGGAGTTATCATTAGTTGAAATTATGGAGGACCCCTAGAGATAAAGGTTTTAAGTTAAGTAGGAGTAAGACGGTTATATGCATTATGATTTTAAGGGAAAAAAACAAGAAAAAGATATTAGAGTAGATGGTATCTTGGTTCTTAGGAGATCTTAATTTTAAATATTTGGGCTCAGTTCTACTAGCTGATTAGCACATAGATGAAGATGTGGCTTATCGAATACAAGTAGAATGGATGAAGTAGAGAAGTGCAACAAGTGTACTTTGTGATAATAAAATACCCAACAATTTTGAAAAATAAGTTTTATGGGACTGCTGCAAGACCAACAATTTTGTATTGAAGTGAGTGTCATATCCATAAAATGAATGTCTCGCTAAATTGTGCATATTGAGATGTGCAATTACAATTGGATAAAATTAGGAATGAACATATTAAGTAGAAAGTTCAAGTTGCAGAGGTAGGTAGAGATGATATGGACATTTCTTACATAGTCCTCCAAAGGCAATGGTCTGCAAATGGGATACATTATTCATACAGGGTGCTAAGAGAGGAATAGGTAGACCAAAAAATACTTGGAGTGCAATTATTGCTAAGTATTTACAGACTTTGACTAGAATGGAGGCATAGAATTTATGTTCAAAAGCCAATATGATGGATTTTTTTATTTTTATTTTTATTTGTTTATTTATTGTTTGCATCACAATTTCTGTTGTACAATGGTATCAATGGGATGATCTATACATGCCGGCCTGAACTGTTTGGGATTTAGGCTTAGTTGTTGTAATGAATAAACTGTTTAAATCTATGTCTATACATTCCTTTAACTTGAAATGAGCCCTTTATATATAGGTTTGTAAAACATCTAACAACACTTTTAACTTAGAAAAAAGAGACTTACATGCATTTATTCAAACTTTAACTTCTTATAATTGATAACCTGTGAAAAATAACTTATTGCTATTAAACAAAATGACTCGTACACAATGAAGATAAACTACATTACAACTTAATTTACTTAATTTATTGAAACCTCATTTCTACTTTCGCATTGGATTCTTTAATTGTTCTTCCAATTTTTAGAGAGTTCTGCATGACAAAATGGCCAACTTGGACTTAACATTAACATTGATTTAAAGCAATTCCACTGACAATATTAAATTGACCTATATGTTGTCAATGGCCAATCACTTCCTATACTTTGTTTTCGTCCAAAAATTTGCTAACATTTTATACCAGTTTGTTGGTGACATCTTGATACGGAACTGTTAGTTTTTCTGTTTTGGTGCTATCTTGATACTAACCATTTGTTTAGAAAGATGTTACCAAACGTGCTTGGCACAACCTGGAGCTTAGTTAGATATTGGATGAGTAGCAATGAGAAAGTGAACATATATGCTTGCATTTGCTACTTGAATATTCCACATTTAGAAATGACAAATGTAAGATGAAGAAACTCTCTGCTTGCTGGAAAATTGTCTTCCTTTCAATATTGCACGCAGAGTCCTATATATTAGAGGTTTTTAAATATCAAATCAAACAATGGTCCTGTAGCTCCTTAATGATAAATTATGATATTATTTTATTTAGACTTAGCTGAAGAGGTTGAATGTGGTTTGAAGAATTTGGAATTCATGAGAGATCAGACTGTTGGGAAGTTTTCTTGATTCTTCTATTTTCTTTTTCCTTACATTTTATGGGGGATGATTAGATTGGTGATTGGAGTTTGGTCAAATCCACAGATTAATGCTTTGAGAAAAATGGATGTGCTCATTACGTTAAAAAACTATGAGTTCAGCTGCTTATCATTATGTTAAACCTTCTTCCTCGTTAAAATCTCAATTAAATTGCATGTTTATTTTAGGCTGCATATCATTTCTCATAAAACGTCAACTTACCATAAAACTCTATATAATTAAATACTGTTCAAAGGCTAGAACCTGGATGTTTCTAACTTGTGCAGTCCTTCAGACTGCTGGATATACCTGGAAAGACTAAATCCATTATTAGCTCCTGGTTATAATTTATCTCAAATTCAATTGCTTATTTCATTTAAGTTTGTAGCATTAAAGTTGTTTATACTCTCTTTCTATTGATTTCAGAATGCTGGTTCATTTTACGAATGGGTGGGAGCTGGATTAACCAGTGTCAAAATCAAAGGATTCAAGAATGGGATATTAGATTTGTCTCAGTATGATTGGACTTATAAGGTACTTTTGCTCTTTCATTTGTAATTGTACTTGTAAGGTACTTTTGCAAATAATTGAAATCAAAATTGCTGCTTATGAACAAGACAATGAAAACAGTAGTATATAAGATAGTTGAATGATGAAAAATAATATGGATCATATGCTTTATAATTTTAGAAATTCTTAGTTCTTTTGATGTTATGGCCTTTTCCAGATTGGATTGCAAGGAGAAAAGCTAGGTATATACAAGCCTGATGCTTTGAATAGTGTAAACTGGGTTGCAACCTCAAAACCACCTAAGAATCAACCATTGACGTGGTATAAGGTAAACCTTATTTCATGAAGATCACTTCTTTATGCTATTGCAATAGACTTTGAAATTGCACATCCAATATTTTGTACTTGGAATGCTGCAGGTTGTTGTGGACCAACCAGAAGGGGATGAACCTGTTGGACTGGACATGGTTCATATGGGGAAAGGTCTAGCTTGGTTGAATGGGGAAGAAATAGGAAGATACTGGCCAAGGAAAAGTTCTGTACATGATAAGTGTGAGCAATGTGACTACAGAGGCAAATTTTTGCCAGGAAAATGCAGAACTGGATGCGGACAACCAACACAAAGATGGTAAAGTGGATATGTTGACAATTCGTAGTTCATTGCAATATGCCAATGGAGTTTTTGTTGTCAACTTCAGGACTTAGTACAAAAACTGTTAGTTGAAATAATAGTAGAAAATAGCACTTCTTAGAATAACTGACAGTGCTCTTATATTGATTAGGTACCACGTTCCACGGTCTTGGTTCAAGCCATCTGGAAACATTCTGGTGATTTTTGAGGAGAAAGGTGGAGATCCAACAAAAATTGCTTTCTCAAGGCGGAAAATCTCCGGAGTGTGTGCCCTTGTTGCAGAGGATTATCCGGTGTCAAATATTGAACAATTTCAGAAAGCTGGAAATTATAAGGCAGCCGTCAATCTCAAGTGCCCAAAAAATAAACTTATATCTTCTATAAAATTTGCTAGCTTTGGATCGCCTACAGGAACTTGTGGATCCTACAGCGAGGGAGACTGCCATGATCCTAAATCCATTGATGTGGTTGAAAAGGTCAATTCTGAAATCGTACATATAAAAATAATTATAAATCATTTGCTTAGCTATCAAAGATAATCATCAATTTTTGGTAATATAGCAATCTCCATTTATTTATTTACCATAATGAAATAAATTCCAGCATTCAGTCAAACGAAATTGTTTCTACTTCCTAGCTTTTTATTAACAAGGAGTTCTTTTGAGAAATTTGGTCGATTTTCCTAAACTGCAATGAACTGTTTCAGGTCTGCCTAAATAAAAATGAGTGCAGCATACAAGTTACAGAAGAAAATTTCAGTGTAGGGCTGTGTCCTGGCTCAATCAAGAAACTTGCCGTGGAAGCAGTGTGCAGCTGAAACTCAGTGGTTTCCTTGGGAGATTAAAAGAAACAAATTTTGTATTTTGAAGCAGAAAAAACTACTCTTGTTCTACATTCGTGGTTGAGGTAAAGTATATGGAAATATAGGTATTAAGGGGAGGATGATGATGATGATGATGGTACACAGTGAGAAGAGTTTTCAGTTTTAGCGGGAACTCGAGATGATTTTACTTCCACACGACACAAGTTGGTGCTTTTATTTATTCTTAGTCTACTTGGTTTGGATGTAATGTAATAACCAATATAACATTATCAATTATGAATTAGTAATAAAGTAGATAAATGAAGGCATTTTTTCGAAATTGGGGGTGGGGGATTCGAACTCTAGCCTATTGCTTGGTTCATAAATGTATTTGTCACTAAGTTATGACTTGACGTGCATAAATAAATGAATTTGTTAAAAAAGAAAAAAAATGTAAATCTATCTACCCGGTTTGAATTTTCTTCTCTTGTGTTATTATCATTATAGCCATAAATGATGTCTTTTTAATGTATATATAAGAAACAGACGCCACATTTTATGACCCTGAAAATCTCGAACTCCATTAGATAGGTACAATCTAAACTCCTTCAAGTGAGAGTCGTAAACAATAAAGTCCGAAATATGAGATGAGTTTGCCTTCATATATTTTGCCCTTGATGCGTGGATTGGTTGCTTCAGATCACACCTTTATAAGATGAAAAAAGGAAAAACCAAAAGAAAAAACTTCTAATACATACAACTACTACTACTAAGTTTTAATACCAGAGTAATGACTTATATTTGTTGGTAAAATAGACTAAAAATAGTTAAAGCAACAAAATACCTCGTTGAAGAGTTAGTCAAATACCTGGATCTTCCATTTAAAATTGAGAGCCCAAATTTTGTTTCGTATCACAATTAAATATTATCTTTGCCATTTATTTATAGTGTTAGAGAAACAATGTAAAACCTTAACCCATTAGGATTTAACATAACCTATTTCTAAAACCAAATTTGGATATATATTGGCTTGAAAGCCTAGACCCCATGTACATCTCCCACTCACACATTCGGGTTCTCGATGTGAATCCTAAAACTCTCTCATATGTACCTTCAACTTTATAAAAAATGAAGTGTGCGACTTGATGGGAAAGATAAACTTGATTTGCATTATATTAAGTCACCACCTAACTAACATAATATTAACTCTCTATCTCGTCATATACTCTCAACTGCATGTTCATCACTAGATCAAGCATTTTTTGTCCTCAAGGATAAAATAATATAGAACATGTTATATTCTCTCAATTATGCTTATGTTCTCATGATTACATCAAACTTATTTTTGATATAATCGCCATGTTTATGAAACATAAATCACAGGTGAAATATATCAATCAATTTTTCTTTAGCAATTCATATCGACTTATTGATCGCTTTCCTAGACATGTTCCATTAGACAAGATCATTCATCGCCCTAGTATAACATGCTAAATTAGCAAACATCAAGTATCCACTTCATGGCAGTGCTAAGTCACCAAAGGGTATATAAAACTGAATTTTATAAATTCATAAAGCTCACACACTAATGAAGTAGGGATCCCATTCTGCTTACTATACAAATTAGCATCTAATGTTTGTGGTTTTTTCTGAATGGAACCTTAATGTTTATGTGTGCATAATTTAACGTCTCACGTTTAAATTTTTAAACAATTTAACACCTCGCTTGCCAGAAAACCGTTTAGGGACTAAAATGTAATTTTTAAACAAGGACCAAAGTGAACTTTTACCTTCTTCCTCCTTTAGCTAGGTACCATTTTAGAAATTGCCAAACCAAACCTCATTTTCCGATTTCGGCAGCAATCGGAGCAAATGAGTGTATGAAATTGAATTACTTGATGAGCCCAATCCAACCATGGTCTTATTTTTTTCGTCCAACAACTAAAAAGTGGTGAAATCGTGACCGACATTTGTGAATTTAAAACTTTCGACGAGTCTTTCAAGGATTTCCGTTGACGATCCGGCGAAACTAAGTGCACATTCTGATTGCTCTTGATGAGAGCTTTCCGTTGATGCCTTCCTTACCCTTGATCTATGGTTAGAGATTGGTGGCTACTGGTGGAGGAAGAGAGAGAAATAAAGTCACAAAGTTAAAAACTTCCGATGAGTTCTCAAGGCTTTTCGATCAAGTAGATCTAAGGGTATATTTGGATTCCCCTTGATGAGACATTTCCATTGATGCCTTCCTTGTTGTCGATCTATGGCCAAAAAAGAAAATGGAAATGGGTCGGGTTGTTTAACACGTGGGTATCACACTTTTCGACAATTTTTTCATCATCTTCCCACTACCGAGTGAAGAAAATAAGACCATGGTTGGAATGAGTTTGTCAAGTACTTCAATTTCATGTACTAATTTGCTTCGATCAATGCTGAAATTAGAAAATAAGGTTAGGGTTTGGCAAATTTTTGAAATGGTACCTGACTAAATGAGGATGAAGGTAAAAGTTGACTTCAGTCATTGTTTGAAAATTATATTTTTGTCCCTAAACAGTTTTCCGGTGAGCAAGGTGTTAATTTGTTTAAATTTAAACGTAAGGTGTTAAATTATGTGTATGCAAAAGTTAAGATTCCATTTGGAAGAAAACCCAAATGTTAGGTGCTAATTTATATATTAAGCCGATTGCATTCAATTACTTTTTTTAATGGTCGCCAAGTAGCATATACTATAAAACCCCTTAATCCGTATTACCGTTAACTGGCTAAGAGAGTCTCAACACGTGATGCAGGATATCACATGGTTCACAGAATATAATATACAGTGAGTAGTTCCATAATAATTTAAAATTATACATAATTTGCCATTAATCGAATATAATGTATACATATATAAATTTTCCAGTCAATCACAATTATAACATTTTTATAACTTCTACAATTAATATTTTACTTCCCAAAGTAACTGGAACTGCTAATAGATGAAGAACCGGAATATAACGAGCTCGTAGTCATATAACGGATGAAATAAATAAAACTAAAATATTATTTTTATATTATTTTAATTTTTTATATAAATGAAATTTTTAAATCTGATCGTTCTACTTTTTAAAAATTATGGTTAATATATTTTTGATAAAAGTATTTATTTGAACAACAATTTTATTATTACATATTTATTTTTAAAACATATAATTAATTAAAAATAGATAAAAATAATAAAATAAATACATACACAACTACTTATAATTAAAAATAATACTAATTACATTAAATTAAATACTAAAATAAAGTATAAAATTCATTTTTCTATCATAAAAAAAAAATTATAATTACTAATTTGCTCTACTTTCCTTTCAAACATTATACATTTCATTGGCTAAAAATTAATTTCTAGTAATTCAGGTTTTGCATTCTTGGATACCCTTACAAAAATACTGCAAGTTCAGATGCCATAACTGAAGTTAAAGGATCTTCTTAGATTTCATCTACTTTCTTTTCAATTTCTGGCTCCACAGAAGCATGTACCATCCCAGGTTGTGCAGTTATCACAGCAATTGATCCTGAAAGATTATATACTACACATATATAAGAAGGGAAGCCTTTAGATAAATGGGGTTTCAACTAGCAAACATGTAAATAAAAAGACGTACCTTTCTCATCAATAAACACAGGGTTCATGTCTGTTACATTCCCTGAGGTTTCATCTTCATTATCAACATCTAAAGGATTATCCAACTTAATGCAATTCTAAGAAATAACATCTGAATCAACCCGAGAATCAACATTCTTCCTGTCCTCAAGCTGTTCAACCTTCACTTTCATCAAAATGTTTCACAGAAACAACTCCAGAGTCTTCATCCAGTACTTGCTCATTGATCTTGTTGTCCTCTTCAACATCATCCTTTATTTTGCTTTCATTCTCTTGTGACTGATCCAATTTTTGGTCTTAAATAACTTCTGAATCATCCACTTTGTGGCCATAACTCTTGTTGTCGTCTCCTGATTCATTTAGGTCTTGGCTCGAAACAAGATCAGATTCACCTCCTGTATTGGCATTACAATTACAACCAACGCCAGAACCTAAATAAACAAAATTGATATAACAGGTACTGTATTTTTCCAATTTGACTTATACAGCCAAGGCAGCAAAATAATTTACTGGAACAAATCAAACAGAAAATTGCTACTACTCTTGGCATTATAACATAAACACATACCAGGCACAACATCTTCCTTCTGTTCAATTTCCTCGGCTTGATCACCCAACCCCTCAATTTCACAGCCTCAACTCTCTTTTTCTCCTTCAAGCTCAATTCTGCCTTGGTTTTCTCCAACAATCTCACAGATTGCCTGGTACCTACACCCTCTGAGTTGATTTTGCACTCTTCAGGGTCTCATTTTGTTCAGGCATTGGACTTGCTAGGAACAACATTACAAGGTGCACAAAGACACATCACATTGCTCAACCAAGTGTTCAAGACTCAAAATCAGTATTGGGATAATTCAATATTAAGGTCTTTATTAATGTCATGAATTACAAATGATACTATTATATACTGTTTACTTATAAAAGCTAATAAACTCTATTGCTCACATGTTGTTGTTTCCTTCTCTTTCTGTAGATTCTCTTAGTAACCAAACAAGTTTACTTAATACCCATTTTATTTTCTTGAACCAGAAACATTGTCATCACTGAACATATACTCTTCAAGCTCCAAAAGACCACATATATAAAAGATATAGTCCTAGATAAAGAATTCAAAGAAAAATAAATCATTTACAAGCTACTAAAATTGCCAATATATTCGCAATGACTCCAACAAGACTGAGTTTCCACAACAACAACTACTCAAGCCCTCATTATTCTAAATGATCAAGCAACCTAAAGTATTGAGAAGTAGCTATTGAATAATTGCACATAATTTATAGTAGATGCCTTGAGAAATAAAAAATAATAAGAAACGACTCATCTCTCACAGACATAGAAAGTGAATACAATTGCTAGCATCTCCTATAAAAGTGAATACACCAACACAGCCAAGCAATATGAGGTATTGGAAAACTGATTAAAGTTCCATATAATGCTGGAAACAGGATTTCTTCACAAGCTAATTTCCAAAAACACAAATTAATCAAATGACAAGTTCCAGTATGAAAATAATATTTTTCTATTCATTAACTCCAATAAAAAATAGTTCAACACAACAATGAAACTGAAAATGACAGACAACGCCGAATAGTAAAAGGCCTAGCTGTGCAAAAGGCCTTGCAATTAATTCAAATACGGCGATGGCAAGATTGTGTTGTAATGACAGATTCTAAGACAATCGCTGAAGCTGTGCAAGGAAAAATTAATTGTCATTATCAGGTAATGGATGTAGTAGAGGATAAAAGGAGGTTTATCTCCTCCTTAAACCATGTATGCTGTTTATATGTCAATAGAGAAAATAATAGAGAGGCTCATAACCTAGCTAGAGCTAGCCTTCAAGATAGCTTTCTTTGTAATGGCTATGCTCAATTAGATATGATTTGTAATATGCAATATTAATATAAGGAAATATCTTAGTTAAAAAAATACCAGTGAACGAACCCTTAAGAGTCTTACTATAATTATGAATCCAGATTATCAATATCATTTATAATTAACTATAATAATAATAATCATGTATTATGTATACAATATTTTCAAAAAAGGAAAAAGGTATTATGTATACAATATGTTTGCCAACACTAGATATACAAAACATTTATTTTGTAGCCAAGAAATTTACCTACTTTGCACCAGGGAACAATAATAAATCACGGCCAGCAGTTTCCTTTCCTGAGTTTTATTATGATGAAGGATTGAAGCCAAAAATCTTTGATCTACTGGAAATATGACCAATTATTTATTCACAATTAATTTACATTTATAGGAAATTCTGGGAAATCTTCCATTGCAGCAAGAGATTTTAATTGACGTCCAAGAGACGCGATTGTTTTTTGGCACTCAGCAAACTTACTTGCAGCAACAGCCAGCTCTTTCTCCTGAAACATCACAATTTCAACAATTTCATTAACCCAATTTATCAGTTGCCAAACCACGTTTCCCCTTAAGGCTTCTTCTAGCAAAGTGTTACAGCAATGACCAATGAACCAAAAAACTTGTTCCAATTTGAAACCCAAAACATGTGATGCCAGAGAACAAATAACTTAAACCAAACTGTTGATGGGATCAGGCAATGGATACCACTCCATTCTTCTATGCAGCAAAATTGTGAATGAGCTGCTTCTAAATATGTCACGTAATTGCATTGGTAAAAAAGACATGCTTACACAATTCATAAAACCAAAATTACATAAAGCAAAGTTAATGAATTATGCTTATGAAAAGGTCAAATAATCAAAATTACTTAGTTACCTGCTTTGTCTTCACCTCCTCATCATAACGTGCATCGTGCTTCAGCTTAAAATCATGCAGGACATGAGCTTCATGTTTCTGTTTCGAAAGCTCGTTCTCCAATTCATGACACTTGGCCAAGTTTTCTGCTGATAAAGCACGTTCCTCAAAAATCTCCTCACCCAATAAATCAACTTTAGACAGCAATGTTTTGATTTCATTTTCAGATATTAAAAGTTGGGTCTCTGCCTTTTCTCTCATTGTTTTGATGCCCTCTATCTCTTCAACTTTCACTTCCATTGCTTCATTTGCAAGAGCTAACTGAGCTTGCAACTCAATCAACTTAACCTCAGCTTGCTTTAGCTGAACTTGGGACATCTCAAGTTGCTTATGGCATTCAGTTAAAGCATTTTGTGCTTCAGCCTTTTCTTCCTCTATGTTCTCTAACCTCTCCTCTAGCTCAGCAGTTCTACGAATCATGGTTTCAAGATCAGCTTTCCATGACATTTCGCCACCATTCACCTGATATGATAAGGTTCCTGCCTCAACATATGAACTTCCACTTTCTGTATCAGGCAACGCTGCTAACCGTTCCATTTCTAGGAAATCATCCATTAGATCGATTTCTGCAGAAGGAACCATGATGTTTCTTCTTCCTAGGGTCCTCTGATTTTTGAATTGATCAAGTTCAGCAATTACAGCAGATGCACAAGTTGCCTCACATTCACTTATCTCCAATGCGCCAATTTTCCGTGTATCACTTTCAACTGATAGCATCCTTTCCCCAGAATCAGACAAGCTGTCTGTGAAAGATTCAACATAAAATGAAGAGGCAGTCAGGGATTTATTATCATTGTGAGGAGATGCTCTTCGAGCAATGGATTTTAGCCTACGGCATTCAGCTTCAAGCTTAGCAACCTTCTTTATGCTTTCCAAATGTAGTTTGCTAGCTGTTTCAGCCGCTTGTATGCTAAGCTCTTGTTCCATATACCTAATCTCTAGCTCCTCAGCCTGAGATAGAACCTCCAGTTTCAGGGAAGCATTCTTTTTCTCTACAGCCTCAAGTTTATGTTGAATATCAGAATCATTTGTTTTAGCAGATTCAGATTTGGCAGTTTGAAGTTGAACCTGAAGCTCAATAAGCTTGGTCTCAAGGTCAGACTTAATAGATTCCCATTCAGTAGTTTTCCTAGCAAGAGCTTCATCAACCTTTTGCTCTTGATCTTCCTTAGCTTGCCTTAGCTGCCTCATGCATTCTTTAAGTGCTGCATCCAGATGACCAACTCTATCTTCGAGTTCAGAATTTTTCTTTGTAGCAACCTCAAGCTGATTCTTTAAAGCCACCAATTCTTTTTCTGCGTTCTCCCACCCTATAATATAAGGACCCGATTCATAATGTGAATAGCTAAAAAAAATATAAATTAAAATTGAGTTCCATAATCATATCCATATACACCAATTGAAGCATTAGTCTCTTTATTTGTTTTGGTATAGGAAATTGAAGAACAAATGCATATATATATATATATATATATAGTTGTTGGAAAAAAGAATATGATTTGGAAAGAGGAAAAAAAGACCTGAGACAGCTTCCTCTGCAACTTTGGCATGCTGCCTTACCAACTCATCCTTAGCATTAATGGTGAGGAGAGCGGCAGATAGTTTGTCATCACAAGTTTCTTCGGAAGCTTTAGAAGTGAGTTCTGGACACTGAGGAGGAATAAATATCATGAATTTAACAAAATTTCTCACAACACAAAAATTTTATTATGCATCAAAAGAAAGATAATGAGATTAGAGGAAACCTGATCATCGGAACTTTCCGTTTCTGAAGACTTTCTTCTCCACAGCCAACTCCGGCGGTCCATCTGAAATTCCACCAAACCATATGTCAACTATTTCCCCATTTTCACTTCAAGAGCTTTCCTTAGAATTCAATTCAACCTTATTTCTTACTTGTTCGACCAAAATTATCAATCACGAGAATGACGTCGATGTACACTCTCTCTTTCATTGTTTCTGTATTCTACAGAGACCCTACATCAGACAAACTACTTTTTGTTTCAAAGATGTCTACTTGCTAGCTACCTATCAAAATTCCCTTTTTTATTATTTTTAATTAATTAATAATTAAATATGAATATTGTATTAATCAAACTATATTGAAGATTTCAATTTGGTCCCTAGAATTTATGTTAACTTAAGGAAAGGTCACTGTACTTTTTAAAACCTACATAAAGGTGACTAATCTTTCCCTCTTTATACATTTGGGTCCTTCTGTTTAGTTTGGTTGGAAACTTTTCATTTTCGTCCTCCAACTTGTGAAAAATATGCAATTTACTCCTAATTCTATTTAATTTGTTTAAAAATAGTACTACCTCCGTTTCAATATTTGTGAAACTTTTACTATTTCACTCAAAATTTTCTTATAATTTTTCTACCCAAAAAGCCCTTAAAAAGGAAGAGAGAGAATGCTAATGGGGAAACATCTTCTGCCAAAAGGTGGCTGACACCAGCAATATGAGACCCCTCTGTCAGATAAAGAAATGATGGAAGTTGGAGGTGGTATCCAAAATTTCCTCTTTAATGTCAGTTATTTTTCTACTTAATATAAATTTTGGGTGTATATCAGACATTATGCACCATTTTATGCGAAATGTATTACAGATTTTGGCTGTATTTCTCACAAAATGCACCCATTTAACCACAATTGATACCCAGACCAATTTATTCCCATTTTCACGCGTTTTCTCTCTCTTCTTGTCATATGTCAGTGTTTTCTCTCTTACTCTCTCCAACTTTTTGGCTGCACATGTATCTTTTACAATTAAACAATTATTTTTTTCAAATTTTCAAATTTTATGTGTAATAAAAAATTATTTCTTTTTCCTCCACTTCACTACAAGATAAATGGTAAAATCATCCTAATTACACCCAAAATATCAAAAGTCTCAACTATTTTGAAATAACAAAAAGTCCTAAAGTCTCACCAATATTGAAACGGAGGTAGTATTTAATTTATTTTAATCATATTTAATTAATTTTAATACTTTTAATACAATATTTAAATAAAATAACTTTTTACTTAATAAATTAAATTGAGCACAAATTAAAGTTTAAAAAATAAAAAAAATAAAATATATAATATTTTATTTGATTGTTGTATTTAAATTATTAAAATTAAATAAATATAATTGAATAAATAATTTAAAATTTTTTAATCAAATTAAATAAAATTAAGACTAAATTGAATATGTTTTATTAGTTAGAGAACCAAAATAAAAAATTTCTAACCAAACTAATGGAAAAAATTATCAGAAGGATTTGGATGTATAATAAAGAGAAAGTTTAGAGACCCTTATGTAAATTTTCAAAAATATAATGGCCTTTTTGTAAGTTTACACAAACTTTAGAGAAATCTCCCTAAAATAATTAATTTGGTTGAGTGTTCAACCTCCGCTTCAAAAATAGCAAACCAAAGAATTGTTTTTTAACCGTTATAATAAAAAAGGCAACGGATATCTAGCTTCCTTTTAACTTTTTTCTTCTTTTTTTTTTTGACAAAAATAATTGGGAAATTTACAAAAATCTCCCTAGGTTTTACATAAATTACATTTTCCTCCCTGTATTTTTTTCGTTTGACAAAAACCTCCCTCAATTTTAATTATGTTAACATTTCCCTCCTTTTTGTCTATTTTTTCTGTTAAAATAACGGTTTAAGGACCGAAATGTAATTTTACGGAATATTTTCAAAAATCTGAAGAAATGAAGGGCTTATTGGCAATTTTCCATCTTCTTCTTCTTCTTTAAACGCTGCAGACCTTCACCCCCACCATCACCGGACATCACTATCACCTCCACCCCCATCACTGCCATAACCGCCACCACTGTCCTCTTCCCTTCCTCCCCTTATGTTTAATCTTCTTCATTGTCCGATAGCCATAACAGAGAGAGAGAGAAGAGAGATATGAAGAGAGATCGACAAAACAGTTGAAGAAAGAGAAATTTATCGACGGCATTTTCGAGCACCTCCGGCCACCATCCGGCGACGATGAGGGTAGATTCGAACTCGTCACTATGAGAACTTCCGTTTGATGTAAAGCTCGTTACCAGAAACCATCTTTTCCGGCGACCGAAGAGGAACGACGACTGTTCATCGACACTTATATTCAATTTTCTAGTGCTTCCGACGGTTTTTCGGTCGTTTTGAAGGTATATTCCAAATCCTCTCTTCGTGGGCTTTCGTTTGATATAGATATTAGTCCTGATCTATGTGTTTTTCGACAATCACTTTTTCCGACGAATGTCCGACAATGGCGGCAGTGGTAAAGGTGGGGATGATGGTGGTGATTATGGCGGTGATAGGGGTGGGGGTGATGGTGTGCTACTGTCCAAGGAAGAAGAAGAAGGGAAATTGCCAATAAGTCCTTCATTTCTTCAGATTTTTCAAAATAGTCGTAAAATTATATTTTGGTCCTTGAAACGTTATTTTAACAGAAAAAATAGACAGAAAAGAGGAAAATGTTAACAGAATAATAAAGTATGGATGTTTTTGTCCATTTTAAAAACAGCAGGGAGAAAAATATAGTTTTAGATAAAACATAGGGAGGCAATTGTAAATTTCCCAAAAAGGAATCCATGGAAAAATTAATTAATGTAATGGCTGCTTAATTAGCTAATTGAATATTTGCTTCGCAAAAAAAAAGAAAAGATAATTGATTATTTGATTAAGACTCATGTGTAGATATGGGTGTATAGCATGACATAGATTTAATTAATAAGGATAGCAGAGGATGTTCAGTTTAATTAATAATCAGTACTATAAACAGTGAAGAAAAAATTAAGAACTGGTAATTATATAATTATAAAAAATGCATAAAATAAGTTATAAATAAATAGAGAATGGACCACAAATTTTGGTCTTACTGCCTGTTTGCCACAGGAGCTTATCTCTGGATCACTTTTATTTCCTACTGGCTTATAAGCTGTATCACCAAAAACGTCATCTTTACACATTACAGCATTTAGCCAATGTAATGACTTATTTTCTTGGAAACTCTTAATTTTTATCATTATTAAATTATAATACTACATTTTTTTTTTAACATAGTTATTCACATACGCATACAACTCGTGCATTAAAAAATTGAACTATCAGATATGAAGATATGGGTTTTTCATTGTTTTGTTCTATTTTTCTGTTTTCTTTGGATCTGGGATGTAATCTATGCACATCGAGCTTGAATATTTGATGTATCTACAAATCTTGTACCCCTTATTTTCATGAAGGGAAGATGATAACTATTGGCAAAAAAAAAAAATTAAAAAGATTTATACTCATGATACCAATCAGAAATTTTACATGAAATGAAAAGAATTTTATTGTAATATATATGGTATAAGAAAAAATGGTTTAATTAATTAGGCTGTGGAGCTATCCAACACCTGTTTTGGGAGAGACATAAATCTGTACGTTCAAAGGCTTTTATAGTTTGAAAGAGAAACAATTTAAAAACAATAGCTGGTTTTAATATTAATCAATTCACGACCAAACCAGTTTTTTACAACAATTTAATGACCTTTGCCTGTATTAAAAAAAAGGAATAAATTAAGCTCAACTGCTGAGAATTTTTATTTTTATTAATTTCCTGTTTGTTGATTATTATACTTTTTTTTTTCAATGTTTGGGTCAACCTAATGCGAAATTGAAGGATTTTTTGGAATTGAATCTTTGAATTCTATGAATTCGTGGAAATGTATATATGAAGTTTAATATTTCAGTGGAAGGTAATAAAAAGGTATAGAATTAAATTAAATAATAAAATTAAATATTTTATTTTTTTTCAATATAAAAAAATAATATTTCATCTCTGAATTTTTTGACTAATATAATACTAAATTTTGAGAATATAACTCTTCCGTGTCTACACTTTGACTCTGATTTAGTCGACTATGAAGGGGAGGGTTTGGTGTTTGGCATGTTATGTTCAAAAAATGTATAAGTTCTTCACAACTAGCATGTCTGCCTCCTTGATGTTCAGCTACTTATCAAACATCCAATGGGATTAGAATGCAACACTAGGATAGCTGACATGGCATGAAACACTCTGTCCATACGTGTGTGAGAATTAATTATGTGTATCCAAATCCACAGCATGATCAAACTTATAAATAAAAGAGAAATACACGTATACATAATAATTTAATGCAAATATACAATTTCTTATTCTCTCTCATTTGTTGAGCTAATATGATCATCCGTGACGTAGTTAGTACATAATAAGTGAAGGGGCCTAAATTTTAAAGTCCGGCCAAATCAGATGAAAAATTGGCAAAAATTGATAATAAGTGTATGCTCTAGTAATTGAATAGCTTGTTATAACAAGCATCTTCGGCTGAACCAAATCCAAAACACATATTTTTTATTTATTCCAATAATACATATCATAATTTACATGAGGTCCAACGCTAAGCTCGTCACTGCTGATCGTGTTATCGGAGTAAAGATTTTGAACATGTTCTCTTAATCCAATTATATAGATTTCAACTTTTGAAGCTTAAAACCTTCCTTCTTTTAATTCTACACTCAATTTCCCAAACTAAAATTAGAAACACACAACCCCAAAATTCATAGACATGTAATTTTCTTTTTCAAAAGAAAAATGATTCTTTATAGGAGAAAAGAAAAAATCCTTGTATTATTAAAAGCTATTAATGACTTAAATATGTCATTAGCACTCAAAACAACATAAGTAGACATTAGACAAAACAAATCAAATAATTGAATGTCGGTCTCCAAAAATTTGATTGATGCATTTTAAAATGGATTAATAATTAATTAATCCTTTAATTAATATATATCAAATTATTTAATACCCTAATTATAATTATAAGGAATCCTACTTTTTGCATTATAACCGAATGAACTCTTTTTTTTTTCTTTCTTTCTTTCTTGTTTTTTGCATTTGAGGCATCAAAATCCATTCTTTCACTTTCACTTGACAATCTTGAATATGAAAAAGAAGAATTTTAAAGAAAAGCTATAACTATAAGTTAGTTTTTGTCTCTTATAACTGCCTGCCTCCAAAAAGGTTTAATTTTGCACAAACTTAATTTGTAAATAAATATATTGTTGTTTATATACCTAAAAAAACAAAAAAAAAAAAGATGAAAATAGCATGTTATGTATTGATAGATGACATTTTTATTTTTAGATATATGAGAAGAAGAAAAGCATCATGTCGACAGTCCATTTCAAGAACAAAAATGGGTGAGGATTTTAATGTTAGGGTTTAATTAACGGCTATGGGGGCAAAAAAAAATCTACTATATTTAATAATTTCCATTTTTAACTCTTAATTTGACTTATATGAGTATCATATTTTCTTCTGTGGGCCGTCTCTAATGCTTAATTATTATGATTAATTAATTATATGATAGTTGCCATTGCGAAATTGGTTGGTTGGTTGCTTGCTTGCCTGCTTTATCTAATCCCATAAAAGTTGGAATATAAAAATAGTCAATAAAAGATAGATAAAGGTCGTCACTAATCAAAGCATTGAAATTTCATGCCTTCATTTCCCTTTCCCTACTAAAAAATTTGATTAATTATAACAAACAGTATTAAAATAATCTAAAAAGATATTTATAGGAATGCATTATTGGAAGTAACTAATTAACACGTATCTTTAAAAAATTAATCTTCTTCTTCTTCATGATTGTGTTTAACAGAAATGTAACACGATAGCAGATTAAAGCTAACAAATTGATTGAGATCATTTATTTTATTTATGTTGTGATAACTAAAACTATTTATTTATTTTTTAATTAATTTGAATTATGTTCGTAGAGGGTATAAAGACATGAACAGAAACTAGTATAAGATGTAACCCTAATGTCCGAACATGGATTTTTATAATATCGTACAGTAAAAAGGACACCTTTGTCCATTTAAATTTGGGAGACCCTACACCCCCCATTACCCTACCCCCCCAAACATTTATTTCCTTCCACTCCATTTATATTCAACTTCAACTTCTATTTCATTAAATTTTCACAACAAAATACTTAATTCATATGTTGCATTCTCAACCTCCATGATTTTTTATTTTACCAGATCTCAAAGTCCATCTTGAGTGTGGTACAATATAGACAGGTCTATCTCCGACAAAAATATTTTCAAATAAATTTTATTGGTTTAATGCTTGATGCTACTTGTTTTAGTGTTCGGAAAATGCTCATTTTAGAGTTTTAATTAAGTAGCGTGTTATAAAATCTTATTCTATTCTTATAATATTTTTTCATGTAGATTTCAACAAAGTCAAAATAAAAAATTGCAGTGTTTTGTTTTGAAATACTAAATTTTTAGTTAACTTAATTGTAAACCTTTTATAAAACACCCAAGCTAATAAACAATCAAATACGTAATTTCACCAAAATCCATATCCTACTTTGTTTTCATCAATTCTTTATATATATATTTTTTAGGTGTTTTTTTTTCTGAATTGTTTATATTTCTATTTACAGTAAATTTTATATTTATTTATTGGTATTGATTAAAAAGTAAGTTTTGTAAAAGGTTAAGTATTGTTTATTATTATTTTTATATTAATATTAGTAAAAAGTGTGATTTTATTAATATATAGTGAAAAGTGAATGTAAAAATTTAAAAAAAATAGAAGTAGTATTTTACAATTAAAAATACATGAAATTTTAGGGTTTTTTAGTTTGGAAAAAAAATCATTTACACTTCTAAAGATGAATTATTTGTTTTTTTTTTTTTATCTTTAGATACCCCCAAAATTTAAACCCAAGACCTTTTGATTTTTGGTGACTTTACTTCACCACCAGCCTAACCTCTTGGTTCTAAAGACCCTTGGTTCTAAAGATGAATGATGAGGATACAAGGGTCCAAGAAATGATGATGATCACTATCAAATAAAGCTGCATAAAACCTACGAAACTATAGAACTGGAATGCACATTAGCTTAGGCAATATAGATTGGTCCACGCACAAAATATATACCCTTTTTTGGTAATACAAAATGGACCACTCTACCCCTATATCCCTATTTATAATTTCTACTCCAAGTTTCAAAAACCTTTGTCTATAAATGCACTCTGCTTCTTCTCAAAATACAGTTTGTACAGTTTCTTTTAACCCCCGTCTTTTGTGGGTGCTAAATTGACCTATCCATCCTATTTTTATTTTATATTTAAAATTAAATTTATATTACGGAAGAGGAAATAAATATAGGGAGAAAACCGTACAAGTAGCTTTTTAAAGGGTCAGTAAAAAAAGAGGCTATTAACGTATAAAATCTAAAGAAAGTTACGCAAGCTCACTCCCATGGACTGGAATGAGATAAAATGCGCAGAGGGCGCGTAGGATAAGTGGGAAAAAGAAAACTAAAGCACAAGCAGATAAAGCACGAGATTGGTGAAGTAAGCATGCAATAATAACAATAAAATAGGAGGAGGAGAAATGATATTTTGGCAAACGGCGGAGAAAGGTTATTTATAGGACCACCTGTTTTTAACGGACAAAAATTAAAGCCATTTCTAAGGTTATTTCCTTTTCTTCCCACTCTCTCTTCCTTTTAGCGTGTGTATTGGCTTTTTTAAATATACTGAAAATATGTGAAATTAAAATTTTGGATTATTTATATTACGTACCTAAACCATGCATTGGTTTTAACTTTTAAATTTTTTTTTCCAGATTGATGTATAAAAATATGGTATTTTTGTTATAACTGAAAAAGGGATCAAATTATTAATTGTCCTAAATTTTATGGTAAAATCATAGTATATAATATGCCTAATTTCCAAGCAAGTCTAATATTGTACTTAAAATGAGATCACTATAAAATAACACAATTAGCGAGCAACTTTTATGCATAATATAACAAACAAACATCTTTATTTAATATTCCAATAGAAAGAAGTAGAAGTGATAAGACTTTTGCCCTTGAATCGTAAAGGGCTGAGTTTGAATTCCTTTACTCACATCCGGGTGCGTAAATTTATAACTATGTTAAAAAAATAAAAAATACGAAGATTATTGTTTGGCGGGCCACTATTGTTTAATTAACTTTAAATAATAATTTTTTAAGATAGTTTTTAGCTATTTTAGTGGCATTAACGAACTCTAATTTATAATAATATGATACAACTTATTAAATGAACCAATTGGAATATGGTAAAAGCTAATTGATAAGATTAGATGAATTTGCATGTAAAAGTAGAACAATTCACATGAATTCTATATTGATGAATTCGTTAAAATTAAAAAATATTGATGAAGGGCCACATAAGCAATAGTGCGCGTAGGGTGGGCAAGCAAAATAAAAAATATTAAGCAACCAAAAAATAAAAAGATGGTCCCCCAACACTAGGCAAGGCAATAGAGAGTATTGTGTACTTAGCAATTAATTAGAATTTAGAATTAGATGGAAAAGTTATTGGACCACCTCACCCTCACCTCATCATCTCTTTAATCCCTTCTTTTGGGAGCCATTTCCACACCACCCTCCAATACCATCCGTTCTTTTCTACTCTCCTCTATTCCATTTTTATTTTTATTTCAATAACATATTTACATAAGAAAAATAAAACAATATATACTTCAAAAAATGAAAAACAAAATAATATGCTTTGTATTCTCACCAACAATCAAAGTTCTAAATCTGAGTTCTTTTATTGTTCGATTTTGTTTCCCAATTTAGCGAGTTATTAAAATCAAGGTTTGAAATTATGTACAATAATAAAAAAATGAATGTGTAAATCATCAACACTAAAATAAAAATTTAACATTTGATTATAGTTATGCACATACAAGATAGTCTACAGCTCGGGTTTGTATACCTTACACATATGATCAATCCAGTTTTACGAGATGAAAATATTAATTAGATCACAACTTAATTGAATACAATTCAATGATGCATTAGCTTAATTGCTTTATAATTGGCTTTAACTTATAACCATCTTTGTAATGGAATCACAAGAATTTACAATCCAATGATTTAGGTTAATTGTTTTCTATTGTTTTTATAATTGTTTTTTACTTTATAATTAACCATCTTTGTAATGGAATCACAAAAATTTACCTAAATACTGCCTCCATGGTTTTTAATTTTTTACACCCTAAAAGTATAAATACAAAAAAAAAGCAGCTTTTCATCAATACCAACATAGAAATAATAATAAACAATTACTAATATTTTACAAAACTAACTTTTTCACTAATACCAATAAAGAAATAATAATAAACAATTACAAAACTTACTATAAATAGAAATATAAAAAATTGAAAAATTCACCCAAAAAAGAAAAATAAACAATCGAAAAACATAGAGGTAGTATAAAATGCTAATGTTGAAGTAAATTGAACCATGTAATGGACCCAACTATGGTCCAATGTGAAACGGTGTCAAACCATAATTGATTATGAGCCGGAGTGAACCAACATGTCCTTGGTTCTCAATGAAATTAGGAACTGAACTGTGAAACACAAACAAACCACCACAAATTGCCGATATGAATAGACAAAGCAACAAATTGAGCTATTATCTGTAATACTGTCAAATTAATGGTTGGAAGTCGATTCGATTCAAATTCAAATATATATTGAACCGTAAATCCCCGGTTCATGAACCAGAACTACCGGTTTGTAAATCACTCACGGCCGGATCTATCATGTTCATGTGTTACTTTTATATATATATATATACACACAAAGAAAAAGGTAGGAAAAAAAAGGAGTGGATAGAGGTCGCCCTCTAATTAAGGACTCGTCTTCATCTGTGCAGTCTTCACTATAACTCAATCTGAAAAAGCCTGTACATAACTCTTACTTAGGAATCATTTCTTGGGATTCGTTTCGTTTCAACTACATAAATTACTACAATCTTTTCTTTTCTTTTAATCCGCATTTATATTAGACCATCTCCAATTTATCGTCAAAAAATTCTCTAAAATAAAGACTGAAAATAGAATATTTCTAAAAGATACCATCTCTATTTTATCTCAACTCCAATCTTTCTCTAAATTTCAATCTTTAAATAATAAAATATTAATATATTTTATTAATATAAGGAAAAAAAAACCACCATCTCAAAAAAATAAAAATAATAATAAAATATTAAAAAAATAGAAATAAAGATTCAAAATGACTCTCCAAATTTAGAGACTCAAATTTAATTCTCTAAAATTTTTTTATGGGAAATTAAAATATGAAGATGGGTTGATAACCCAAATTCTCCATTTTAGGTCCCATTGGAAATAGCCTTAGAGGCAGTGCTTTTGCCCATCTATTTTTCTCTTTAAAAAAAAAATTTAATTAATTTCCACCTTTTCTTTTCTTAATTTAAAAAATATTTTACAATGATCATAAGATTAATAATAATAATAAAATAAATAAAGGCGTAGGTAGATATAAAGAAAGAACAGAACAGCTCATGTGGCGGCTTGTAGTATGTGTAGCAGGCAAAGGACGATCATTACTTTCTGTTGCTTCTGTGTTTTTTAAGTACTTTGCGAAGCAGGGGAGTTCTGCTTTTTTTTTTTTTTCTTTTTTTTTTCTAATTAATTAAATTTTTATGAAAAATCCCTAATTAAAATAATAATTATGGGATATTTTTTTTCTTAATTATTAATTTGGTGGGTGTGGAATGATTGAGGAGGTTATGTGGTTTTCTTACTAGGAAGTCTATTTTGGATGTATATATAACTTAGCTGCATTGACCCACTTCAAGAGCAACAACTTCAGAGAGAGAGAACAAACACAATCAATTCATTTTTTTTTTCTGAAGAAACACAAGAAGAAGAAGAAGCAGCAGAAGAAGCAGCAATTTCCAGCTGATGAGATAGATGATCATGGCTATAAGGTGTCATCATCACATCTATCTGATCTTCTTCTTATTTTATTTTAGAGAAAAAATTATATATATACTATATATTTATTCCTTTTTCTTTCACAATTTCTTTTCTTGATTGATCTTGGTTCTTAGTTATAATTTTGGGTTTTTCAGTTGCAGATTCATCATCATCATCGTCAAAAGAATTAATTTGTAGAGAAAAAGAATCGGTTTTTTAATGGATAGAGAAGTTTTTGAAGAGAAATCAAGAAATTTAGTTTCATCATCTTCAACAACAACTGGGTTTTGTTATTCAGATGTATCCAATCATAATAATAACCCAACAATCCAAACCCATATAGGAGGAGGAAATCATCAGATCCAAGGTGGTTTTGCATCGAACCAAGAAATCTTCAACTTAACTACAGGTATGGAGATGATAGGGTTTTCAAGAAATGTACAACAACATCAACAAAGTGAAAGTAACTCTACTTCTGCTTTATGGAAAGGGTTTTTTACCAAACCCACAACAACCGGCGGCGGTGGCGGCGGAACTAGCGCTGGTGCTGAAGGAGGTATTGGCGGTTCTTCTAAGACAATGAATGATCATCATCATCAACAGTCAAGCAGTGATTTTTATCAACATGAGTTCAACAAACAAGATTTTATTACAAGTAATCATGAAAATCTAATAGTTGAAGCTACAGATGAAGATTCTTCAAGCCCATGGCAAGAAAATAATAGATTACTTGTTGACGATGATCCTTCTTTAAGATGTGTTTTTCCTTGTGAAGGAAATGAAAGGCCAAGTCAAGGTCTTTCTCTTTCTCTTTCTTCCAATAATATTGGATTACAGTCTTTCGAACTCCGACACACACCCACCAGTCATGGCGGCGGCAGCGGCGGCGGTAGTAGTGGTGGTGCTAATTCTCAAGAAGAAATGAGATTCTTGGATTCAAGAGATGGGTATTTTGGTAAATCTACTATTGGAATCCATCAACAACAAATGATTCATGATGGATTTTTAGGCAGTAAAGCTTCAAATTTTCATCATCATAATCATCAAGGACAGTTTCATCTTAGGAATTCAAAGTATTTGGGTCCTGCTCAAGAACTGTTGAATGAGTTTTGTAGCCTTGGAACAAAGCAAAATGATCAACTTCAAAAGCAGAAATCTCAGAAGAATAAACATTGGGAAGATCATGAAAATGGAACCAATTCTTCAAGAAAACAATCTCTTTGCTCTCTTGAATTCTTGGATTTACAAAAAAGAAAAACCAAGTTGCTTCAAATGCTAGAAGAGGTATATACACATACATATATATTTTTCATCAAAATTTCTTTAAATTTCATAATAAAGTTCCTTCCTTTTCCTTTTTTTTTTCCCCTTTTCAACTATGAAAAGAAATTAAAGATTCAAACTTTGATAGGTTCTTGAACTAATTTAGCGACTATGGTCCTCATCTCCATTAATGCTCTCACAAAGTGACAATTATTGCTTTTTTTTTTTTCAAATTTTATTACTTAAAATTATTTTTCCTTCTTTGAAGGTGGAAAGAAGATACAAGCACTACTGTGATCAAATGAAAGCAGTAGTATCATCATTTGAAGCGGTGGCCGGAGTCGGAGCAGCGACAGTTTACTCAGCCTTAGCATCAAAAGCTATGTCAAGACATTTTAGATGTTTAAGAGATGGGATTGTAAATCAAATTCAAGCAACAAAAAAAGCCATGGGAGAAAAAGATCCTGTTGCACCAGGTACTTCTAAAGGTGAAACACCAAGATTAAGAGTTCTTGATCAAACTTTAAGACAACAAAGAGCAATTCAACAAATGACTATGATGGAAACTCATCCTTGGAGACCTCAAAGAGGCTTGCCTGAAAGATCTGTTTCTGTTCTTCGTGCTTGGTTATTTGAGCATTTTCTTCACCCGTAAGTATTGGTATCTTTATCTTTTTGTATGTTTTTCTTTCAAAATTAACTGTTTTTTTCAATAATTACTGTATAAAAATCTGAACTTTTTTGTTCTAAGTCTATAAATAACTATAATGCAAAGTAAATTTAGTTATTTTTCTCCAAATTAAACAATGCAAGCAAGTAAGCTTGCCTCTTGCTAGTGGTTCTTTGTTTGTTCTAAATATATTCCAGAAAAAACAAAAATAAATGCAACTAGTAATCTTGTTATTTTCTACCCACCCTTCTTTATTTCATGTATGTATAAAATTGATTTGAAATTTCCTATATTTTGTGGTGATTTGATTCTATTTTATTTATAATGGTAAAAAAAACCTCTTTTTTTGCAGGTACCCAAGTGATGTTGATAAACATATATTAGCCCGCCAAACAGGTCTTTCAAGAAGCCAGGCACGTCTAAATCACTCTTATTATGCTAATCATACACTAATTAATTTATATTATCAATGTCTAAATATCTTCTTAGAATCCACAACTTTTTAATATAAATAAATGGTTAATTAGGATATAATAATTGGACTAATTTATTAATTAATTATTACAATACTACATGATATACCTTTTTGTTTTTACATATATATAGGTATCCAATTGGTTTATTAATGCAAGAGTAAGGCTTTGGAAACCAATGATTGAAGAAATGTACTTAGAAGAATCAAAAGATCATCAAGACAATCTCATGGCTGCTGCTGCTGCTGCTTCTTCTGATGGGCTTACAGATCTTGAAGAAACCATTAATGTTGGTGGTCGGACCAACCAAAATCTTTCTTCAACTGATCAAAAACCGAGACCTGATCAACTCATTCGAATCGACTCAGAATGTCTTTCTTCAATCATATCTAACCCTGATAAAAATGTCACTCCAGAAACACCTAAATCTTTCCAAACCCACCATTTAAATACTACCCAACAACATCACAATTTTGGAAGTTTTGGTGCAGTGGAGTTAGATTTTTCATCTTACAATCATCATCATCATAATCAAACTGAACCCGGCACGGCCGAAGGAGGTGGGGTTTCCTATGGTAATGATACTGCTTCAGCTAATCAAAACTTCAACAATGGTAGCGGAGGGGGAGGCGGCGTATCGTTGACGTTAGGGTTACAACAACATGGAGGAAATGGTGTGAGTTTAGCTTTCTCACCCGCTTCACAAAGTTCTCTTTTTTACCCTAGAAACCATATTGATGATTGTCAACAAGTTCAATACTCGCTTTTAGATGGTGAAGGCCAAAATTTACCTTACAGGAATTTGATGGGGGCTCAATTGTTGCATGATTTGGCCGGTTAAATTGGTATTAGTTGCCGAAAATTGGTCGTCGGGGTTTGCCGGAGATTAAGGATGGTGATGATAAAATAGTTTCAATTAGGCATAGAGAAAATACTCCATACATAATATTTATACATGAAGCTATAGTTATTATTAATTGGTTTTAGAAAAGGGAAAAAAAAAATTATATATTGCTTTGGAATAGCTTTTTGCATTTTTTTTCTTTAATTTTGGGAAAGAACATATTTTTAATTTCTGTTTTAGGCTATATATTTGGATTTGGAAGTGATTAATCATTGATGCAAGAAGCTTATATACAGATAAAATATCTCTTTCCTCTTTCTAAGTATAATTTACAAATTGTTGAGCAAAAAATTATCCTATTTCTTTAATTTTTAATCGTTTGGGCAATGAATTATTCTATTTTATTAGTCAATTATGATATTTAAGTTGTTTTTCATGTTTTAAGAATTTTGTTATTGTGTAAGCTAAGTGATTGAACCATGTGTGGCTACTATTTCCAATTGATATAAATTTTATTGTTTTCATTCACAAAATAAATAGATATTATCTATAAAAGATACTTTTGTTTTTAGGTCCTTTTGAAGTTATAAAGATTAAGACAATAAAAAAAGAAAAAAACATCTAATAAAATTGTGGTCCATTATAATTCATCTTCTTTGAAGATGATATTTCATCTCCTTCATTCATGTCCATCATAATACCCTACTTTACAATTTGTCAACTTTGGCATGGTTTTATGCTATTGCTTTTCTTGATGGAAAGCTACCTTTAATAACTATATAATATATATACCTTTATATTTATGTTGAGAAATAATTAATTAAATTTTTTTTTACATTCCTCCTTCAACTTGAAGGTGTAAATTGAAAAAACCTTAGCTAGGTTTTAAAAATTTCCATGGTTGTTGGAGGAAAAAGAGTGAGAGATATCCGCTTACAAAAATTTATTTAGCACAATTAGCTTTCTTGATCTCTAGTGGATGCTCAAACTATTAAAGAGACATAATAATAAGATTTTTTCATTTAAAGAGAGGACATTTGCGTCATGACGTACCTATACGACTATTCAAGTTTTCCTTTTTTTGAAAGAAAATTTAATAATTTATCGTTTAAACAACAATTCAGTGTATCAGATTTCTATTAAAAAAATACTTGCAACCACTCTATTAAAAAAAAAAAATTGATATTTTTGTTCATTTTTTATTCGTGTGATAAAGATTTAGACAATTAAAATGATTATTGAAAATAGTTGGAAACTAATTAAGAAGGATGCTTGAAATTTTATGAGTTGCTAGGGAAATATTTCTATTTAGAGTAGCTCAAGAAATAAGTCACTTAAAAGCAGCCATAATTATGGACATATGCAAAATAATTATCTAGAAGAATGCATAGAAGGTAGACATAAATAAGAATACATGTTTCCTTAGTATATATTGAAATTATAATGCATGCATACAATAATTAGGGATCAATACCCCCGAAAAAAAAAAAGACAAACAAAGACTAACTTTATATAATAAATCTTCGTCTTCCTTTTTTTTTTTCTTCCAAATTACCATGACAGATGATAAAGACTTCAATGCCTTATTGGTGAAAATGTAGAGTAAAGCTATCAATTATAAATTTTATATTTTCTTGTAGAAAAGGGCTAGCCTAACTTTGCCATTTTGAAGGTGACATTTCAAAAAGGAATTATTCTTTTTGTTTTTGTTTTATTTATTTCTATAGATAAAACAGAAAAAAAAAATGAGCAAGAAGCATATAATGCAATATACCAAATTTCTTTTTCTTTTTCTTTTCCTATATATGCATTATTCATTGAATTCTCATTATTAGATTCATTCATATCATAAAAGGACTGATTTTCTTTTTCTTAAGTAAACAATAAAATTTGTCCTGAATATAGTATCCATTTACCAATTTATGTACTTATTATTCCAATTGGAAAAGTTGAAGAATTGGTTACTTATTACCCACCAATAGCTTTCCAAATTTTTTTTTTTGGTGTTTTGAGTTAAAAATGATAAAAGCTATTTTTATTTTTTAGTATAGTTTTAGTGAAGTAGCTTTTACCGCGATTTTTAATAGCTTAATCAGTGTATTATTTTACCGCAATTTTTAGTAGCTTAATTAGTATTTTATAGAAGGTTAATCTCTTTTAACTTTTATCTTTTACAAACAACAACTAAAATAATTAATAGTTAAACTCTGCCCAAACACCTAATTTTGAGTAATATGTCATATATGAAATGTCAATTTTGATATAGATGGAACTTGAAAGAGTAATTTACTCATGGCACTGAGAATTGTCTAAACCTTTGTATAAGTCTACACATGATAAATTAGAGCATCACCAATCCACTCTTCATTCACATTAATCTTAATATAATAGAGAGTTAGTTCCTAAATTTTAGCTCCAACCCACTCTCTATATTCCACAAAATAAAATACAAAGTGACTATCACTTTCTATTTGTGGATAGTCATAGTGACTCTCTACTGCATTTTGTAATTAATGACATTTGAAGTTCCAATAAAATGGAGAGGAAATAATAGAGAAAGAGAAAAACAAATTGATAATATTTTTTTGGAAAAAATAAAATAAAGAGTTATTATAAAGAGTGTATTGGAGTTGAACATTTAATCTTCATAATCTACAGGTTAGATACTCTGTAAAAGAAAGAGCATCATTGGGGTTGCTCTTAATCGCTAATTGTTGTTTAAAAATATCTATGATAAAAATGAGAAATTGTAAGTTGATTGTGTTTACTATATCACTTTTTTTCAAAAAAAAAAAAAACATAGATACAATAACAAATGGTGAGCATTAACTCGGGACCCCCAATCCCCTGGTAATGATACTTTTACACCTAACCACTAGCCCACCCCTTGTTATTAATGTATCACTTATAAATCGACAACTACAAGGGAGTCATAATATTGTTTCCTTTGTTATAAATTTTAGTTTGAATGAGTTAATTGGTTTACATATAACATGACAATCTGCTTTGGAATTTCTAGAATATATTCTCAAATTTTGTTAAGATTCATAGTCTCATAACTAATACTATGTTCTAATATTAGTAGATTACTTTGTAGAAGATGTGATTTACACAATCTTGTTTATGAGTGACATGGTATGGTAGCATGTCAATTTCTCCTCATGAACCATTAAATTTGTATCATTTTTTTTTCCCCTAATGGGCCTACGAATGATTCAAGCAAACACACCAAAAGCCTGGTTTCAAAATGGATGGGTTTCACGTACTTGAGTTTGGAAAGTGGGCTTGCCACTCTAACCGAAAGGACAGTAATATTGTCAAAACAAGCCTATGGTAACGGAGTCGTTTCTATTGAGCTAGGCCCCCGACATGAAAGAGTGGATGTTAGAATCCAATCCAGATTTATACTTGTAAGTAGGCTTTTAGTATGAACTTGTATGAAGGCATTTTGTGGGCCTTTTTATGCTTGCTCATCGAACGACGGGTAATATTCGATTCCAAATTCATCCTCGAATTATATGGTTTTCTGAAGGCAACTCTGACTTGGCGACCACCATTTAATCAAATGAACTTACAAATCCTTATATGAACTTATACGTTGCTGAGAGAAAAAAATGGGTGGAGCATAAACACCAAGGTGTAAGTTTATTTAAGAATTTATAAGTTTAAATGTTTAAGTGGTTATCCATGCAAAATCATGTATTTAAGTGATCATTCATATAGTATATGGTTCCATTTGAAAAAATATATAAAGTTCAATAATAAATTTATGTACTAACATTTTATTTAGAAAAAATTATTATTTCATCACTCTATTTTAGCATGATTGCTCTGCCATCAAATTAAAAAATTTTAGTGTATTTTAGGTCTTTATTAACATTAATATATTTTTGAATTATAATTTTAAATTTTTATATTTTGATTTTATAATTATTAAGTCTGAAAGTGGATTTATTGGCCAAAAAAATTTAAGATGCAGAGAAATTGAACACTAAAACTGTAAAAATGATAAAATTAAAAATTTAAATCAATTTGAGAGGACAATTTTACAATTTTTTATATCCGCTGTTATCAAATTAGTGCCAAAATGTCAAGGTGCCTACAATTTAGCAAATCCAAATTAATCTAAACCATTAATATACCTGAAAAATTTCTTATCTAGAACACCGTATGCAAATAAAAAAGAAAAATCTGCTAATAAAAATAGCCACGAAAAATAAGTTTCCATAATCTAAAAAAAAAAAAACATTTTTCATAAAAAAAGTCATTATTTAAAAAAAAAAAGAAAAAAGAAACTAGTTCTCTAATGTCCCTTTATTTTTTTTAGCACACTTTTTAATGTCCCAGGACGGATAACAGTGAAATAGTAAAAAAAATTATTGAAATTGAAGGAGGCAAGGAGGTGCAATAATACATGGGAATGATATTGGTGCGAGTAGCACCCGTTGCTACTGCTTTTATTTTTTTAAAATTAAGTGTCGAATAATAAATATAAAAATCACATTTTGTATAAGTTGCTTTTATATTTTAAATTCACATAAAATAATTAGCCTCTAAAATTCAATAATTCAATTTTTTTTTTATAAAATTAATAATATAGACTTAAATTTTATAAATTAAAATACACTAAAATTAATCTGCATATTGCATAAATAATTTAATACTATATTCGTTATAAAATTATTGAAATTTGTACTATTTACCCTATAATTTTTCTTTTATTATATTTTAAAAATTAATTAACTCACATCCGCTCATTATAAAAATAGACACTACGTACATAAAAAATAAATTACATTTACTAAAAAAAAAGATAAAATAATTCTATTTCAACAAAAAAATACTAAAAGTGTCATTTATTTTAGAATAATAATTTATTTTAAAATTTCATACGAATTGAGGTAATACTTAATTTAAAAAAAAAAAATTTTTACAAATTACAGTGACACCTGTTGTTGGTAGCAAAAAAAAAAAAAAAAACATTTCCCTAATAAATGATGGTGTAACGTGGAAGTAAGGCAGTATGGCCCCGATGGGACCCGTCTTTCAATATTTTCTTGGTCGCAGTTTATAATTGCAGTTTCAATTTATTATGGCTGCTTGCCATGCGTCTCAGACTCGAATGGAGACTGAAATCCTTCTATTTTGCCCTTTTTTTTCCTAATCATCTGTTGGATTGTTATTATACTAGCTCTGGAATCAAAATCAATTGATTACAATTCACAAAAATATAATTTTATATTATAAATTATAAACAACTCTAAAAAAAAAGGTTATTTTGGTCTAATTTATAATGCAACGTAAAACTCCGCAATCTTGCTGTAACATACCGAAAAATTAAAAAAGAAAAGCATTGGGTTTGGAAGACCTTCAGCTTTACCTTGTATGTAGAACAGAACAAAGAACCATATGTGGGGTGTGGTTGTGGATCCATCTCTGTTTTAACCATAAGTAAATTAACCCCTGCAAAATTATTGCCATTGCCAATACATAATTTCTTTTTCTCACAGTTTTTATATTTTCCACCGACACTTTGCTATTTTCATTATGGTTTTCAGATTATCACGGGTGCCTATATATTTAAATTAGTAGACTATTTCATGTGAGGATCACACCTTTACAAAGCATTAAAAAACTGAAAATAGCAATAATTTGAATTGTTTAAATTCTTCTTTATACAACTATTCAATTTCATTGTTACTTTTGAATTTGTAAATTTATTAACCCTATTACATACTCCACTTCACTTTACAAAAGGCACAACTACTCCACCCCACTTTTTAAACTGAAAATTTGTAAATTTCGTTTTCAATTTAATTATACTTTTATTTTTCATTGTCAATCAATTAATCAGAATATGATCTAATTGGTCATCATACTTTTCACATAAAAATTCAGCCCATTACATTAATAGCACGAATTTAATGCAAATAGAAAGACTGCCCTTACATTGCAACTCACGTTGTTATCAAATTTATTAGTGGTCACTTTTATAAAAAATAATTATTTATATAAAATGAACCCATAAACTAGAACTTGTCCATATAAAGTGAACAGAATGAGTAAATTTATGTATATTAATGAGATGATAGAATTGATATATTTCATAGACGAATTAAATTCGGGAAATTTATAAAAATCTCCCGATATTTTATCTATATCTATAATTTTCTCCCTGTTTATTTTTTAATAGACAAAAATATCCATATGTTTTAATTTCGTTGATAAAAATATCCTTCCGTCTATTTTTTTTTGTTAAATTAACAGTTAAAGGACCAAAAAATAATTTTACGGGCCTTTTTAAAAATATTTAAGAATTAAGGGACTGATTCTATATTTTTGTCATCTTCTTCGTTGCAACTGCCGTTCGACTTTCACCGACGAGCAAAAGGGCCCGACACCATCTTCTTCAACCTTCTTTCTCCGGCAACCCAAGGAAAATAACTGCAATTTGCTTAATTATCAAACTCAAAATCGGAGAAAGAGAGAGAAACAGGGAAAGGAAAAAATGGAATATCAAGTTTAAAGTATCAGATCAAGAGTTATATTTGGTGAGCTTTTGTATATCGACCAATCCTAAATTATTTTGAGTATTTAGATCCTGTGACAAATTCATCAACTTTGGCTTGAAGGATGGTTTCACTACTTTCCCTCTGTTTAGTATAAACTAAGATTAAGGAGTGCATATCCAAATATCCATTATAGATTCAATTACAGAAGTAGATACATTCTATCAACACAAATCAAAGTAACAACACAATATAGAGCAAAAACTCACGCCAAGTGTGAAAACGAAATCTCAATAATTTCAGTAATAATACTTGCAGTAATTGGTGAAAAAATAGCAATCATCAAGTGGAGAAACACAAATCAAATTAATGATATTTAAGGGAAAAAAAATTAAGAGTTGAAACCAGCATAAGCTACCCGAGGATGAAGACAGAGGTGGACAAAAGTTTCTTCTCTTTGAGTGGTTCGATTTCAGTCGCAGGTGATGGCGAACAGTGGTCTCAGGGGATGGGGAAGCATAGAAGACGAAATCGAAGATGGCCAAGGAGGTAGCAACCCAATTACCCAGGGCTGAAGATGGAGATTGACAGAAGCTTCTTTGTGCGGTTTGGTTTCCATCGCACACGGTGGATGGGACTGGGAACGAGAGCTCAAAGCAGACAAAAGAAAAAGGTTGAAGAAGATGCCAAAAATATAGAATCAGTCCCTTAATTCTTAAATATTTTAAAAAAAGCCCGTAAATTTATTTTTTTGGTCCTTTAACCATTAATTTAACAGAAAAAATAGACAGAAGGATATTTTTGTCAACAAAATTAAAACGCAGGGATATTTTTATCTATTAAAAAATAAACAAAGAAAAAATTATAGATAAAACATAGGGAGGTTTTTTTAAATTTCCCATTAAATTCATTTGTATCTAGAAAACTTTATATACAACAATTAATTTACTTTAAATTTAAAAAGGGCTTTTTAAACTCAATTTTCACGTTCCTTTAATTATTATTATTTTTTTAAATGTAGCCACAGAAGCAGGGAATCATAATAATATAAAAATACAACAAGTGAAGTAAATATGAAGATTAGTTTAGTGGTATGTATGCTTTTTTAGTGATGAGTGGGAAGGGATCAATTAAGCATTAAAAAAGTCAAACACAATCCAACAACTTCTCATTTTATAATTCATCCACTTATAAGTTATAATTATACCAACCCCTTCCAAGAGTCATTAGCAAACTGACACATGTTTGGAACCAATTTTGTATTTATTTATTTATTCAGAATTCAATTAAATTAATTACTTTTGACTCTGGTCTTCTTGGAGTCTTATATTAAATCCATACTATTATTTTTTTAATGGAGGAAGTGTAACCCAACATATTCCATCTTCGCCGAAGAGAGAAAAGAAAAGAAAAGACTAATTTTTACCAAAATAATCACATTTCTCAATTACAATTACAGCCCTCCAAAATTTTCTAATAACAATGGCCAATCACATAAAAATATTCCCAATTTTCACTCTATTTTTAATAATACATAAAATTTAACTTCTTTTTTTTTTTTATACCCAAATCGAAAAATTCATTCTCCATAATACCTAAAATTTAAATTTTAAACTAAATTGAAAGAAAAATTTAATCCGAACTCTATCTTTTAACAAAATTCAACCCATTATGATTAAACTATAGTCACAGGGATACTAACATGAAAAAAGTTAATTTTAATGATTTCTAATTCAAAAAAGTTAGCTTGAATAATACTTATTATTATTTTTTTTTTAATAAAGTTAAAAATATCCTAAAAGGACAAAATTCTAAATAAAAAACAAGCATTATATTTATTGCTTCTAAAACATGTTTGAATCCCTTAACGAGTTTGAGATGTTTACATATCAATGTGTAATGTTTACTTTTTATTTTAGAATTTTTTTTACAGGATATTTTTAATTTTGTTAAAAAAAATTTTAAAAAAATAAATATCATTCAAACTGATTTTTTTAAATTAAATATTATTAAAACTGACATTTTCCACATCAGCATTTATATGGCCATGAGTTAATCATAATGAGTTAAATTTTGCTAAAAGATGAAGCTCGAAATAATTTTTTTTTTTTAATTTAGTTTAAAATTCAAATTTTAAATATTATTAAAACTAATCTTCACGAATTGAGTATAACTCAGACAAAGTTAAATTTTATATATTATTAAAAACTCGGTAAAAATTAAAAGTATTTTTATATAATTAGCCAATAACAATTCTCGCCAACTAACTTGCTTGGAATTGAGGCGTCTTGTAATATTATTTTTTTCAATGATTTTCAAAACAAAATTTGAAAATGTTAATTTTCCATTAGAATTTAATAAGAGCATACTTTTTATCAGATATAATTCTTTTTAGGGCAACACTTTTTTTAGACAGATTTTTATTTTATATATTATTATTAAAAGAAAATAACCAAAATTGGCATTTTTGCCAGGTCCCTTAAAAAAAAATTGAAAGACAGACAGAAGGAAATTACAGAGAATGTAGAAGCACAGTAAATTAAATTATAAGCAAAAGGTCCAAAGCAAACATATACTAATGAAAGAATTTAGACTTGGCAGTAGTAAGTAAGCACGTGGCTATGGCTGCCTCCAAATCCAGGCCAATTGGCCAGAGATTCGCTCCATAGATCCCTCCCATTAAGAATCAGAAAAAAGAAACATATACAACTATTTGCTAAGAATAAAAAAACTTACAAACTACAGATTTCATGCTTTTAAAAATTTAACATATTTCATTTTTTTTTTTTCTCCTTTTGGTCTAATCTGGGAAACATGTGCAAAATTGGTGACATGCTAACTTGATTAAAGAACTAAAGATTTTAGATTAAGAAGAAGAAGAAGAAGAAATGTACCCTCCTAACACTGTTAGGGTTATCGCTACATTTCACTGACCTCACCGTCCATACATACACCGACGTCGATCACCATGCTTTTTTTGTCCTTCGAGCTTGTCTTCGCCACCCTGCAACAGTTCCTTCTCGGAGACTGCCGATCCACGGACAATGCATGATAATTAGTACTAGTAGTTATTTTACGAGGGTGTTCAGCAAAATGCTGCTTTTATAAAAACATGTCAATGGATGGTTTTTAAGTTAAAAAGAGTTTATAAGCATTGCCAAACACCAATATGATTGTGGATTATAGGATAATTAAAAAATTTAAAGAATTAGTAGTTCAAGAATATCTTACCTTATCCCATAAGTGAGGGTCAGGCTTCTTATTAACCACCACCATTTCGATAGTTGAAGGATCGGCCATTTTCCACTTGCACACTGGGTGAGGGATGTGATGCCGGGAATACTGGCTCACGGTTGTGTTCAGCGTTGAATCAAATCTTGCTTTTGTCATGTAAAATACAAAGGGTTTCTGGCATGGGTTTCGGCTGACTGGTCGCGTGTTGAATGCATATGCTGTGTAATCAGCTCTTTTGTACCAGTTCAAAAACGTCCTTGATGGCATTTCTATTTCGCGGGGTGAAAAGACTCCTCGGAAAATTTGAACCGCAAAACCCCAAGAAACAGAAACTGTCCATCTCTTAGATTTATCATAGCAAATGGATTGTTGCATTAGCCCTGCTGAGTCAAGCTTCATAGGCACCGTCAACCGTTGTAGAGCTTGAACCCGAGTGACGTTAGGGAAAATGGGTTCAACCACGTCAAGGTGATGAAGTGAGACCAAGGGCGAAACAGGATGTGCCGCCAGGAGTCCAAACAGGTTTCCATACACATCATACTGATCAAGAGGGGGGGAAAAAAGACTTGTCAGAAACTTAGACTCAATCCTTCAATACTCGTGAGATGCAAAGTACAGAAGTTAATTTACAGCTGAATAAATTTTGAATTCTTCCTAAAAGTTCAAACTCAGTTCCACCATTAATGATAACTTCAATTAAAACAATCATTAACTCTCACAAAAAAAAAAAAAAGGGAAATGACGCTTACATCTTAGCTGTAACCACATACCAATCACGCGTAACCCAATCAATTTCTCCACAAAAAGTAATCCCCTATTGACAGCATAATTAACAACCTAATGAGATTAAGCAAAACGAATGAGCTATCCCATTGTATAGACAAGACAAATTGTGTCCAAAAACTTTACAAAATGGATCCATACTATATAAAAAGACCCTACAGCCTTCTTTCAAGTACCTAAAATCCTTTTTTTTTTCTCTTTCAAAAAAAGACCCTAAAATATCTTTATTTCTAATTTAATGGATTGGAAGAAAGAAGCAAAAATTAATTAATAAGGTTTGGCAACAATAAATTTTGACTTTATGCTTCATTAGAAGCAGGTGACCTAACAGTAACAAAGGTGTGTAATTATTATAATAAACAGCATATTGTACTCTTACCTAATAAACTGTAGCATACAAATTTTATTCTACCATATGAGACTATCATTAGAGAGCCAAAATTTTATAAGAATTCAGAGAATTTCCTATTTATAAATTTTCATGTTAGAAAATGAAGAGAATTATGAGCGGTGACAGGAAGTACATCGCCAACGAATATCAACAAAAAAAAAAAAAGTGTATCTAATTTACAGCGTGCCTTCTGTAACCGGTGAATACATTATTAAGTGGTTAAAAGAAAGAATGCATTATTCAGGAAAAAAGATTGAAAATTTATGTCGGTGAGTGTCACACACGCGCAGTAAGTTCACATGAGGTGCAGACAGAACAAGGTGGGACCCAATCCGACACCTATAATAAAACTACGGCCAAATACACATTTTGGTCCCTGTACTTTGGCTAAAAATCCTTTGGCTCCCTATAGTTTGCGAATGACCTATTTGCTCCTCAACCTTTCAAAAATGGATGTATTTTGCTCTCTAAATTTGATGTGTGGACCATGTCAGCGCACATGTATTACACTTACATCGAAGCTATCTAGCCATATGTGACGAAGGAGCAAAACAAATCAATTGTGGAAAGTTCAAGGAGCAAATAGATCTCTCACAAACTATAGAGAGCCAAAAGGATTTTCATTGAAAGTATAGGAAGCAAGGTATATTTGGCGATAAAACTTCGTACTATAAACGGACAACATTGAGCTAATCAGGATCAAGTTTTAGACAAAAACCCTAATCTAACCCCTCCAAAAATGACTCCATTTTTTACGCCAATTTTACAGTCTATTGTAAAATAGACTCGCCTGAAATTGTTCAATTCCCAGAAATCCCCATATCAGAAAATGACAAGATTAGAAGTTAAGTATACTTAAAAAAAAAGCTAATAAATCTAATCTAGTTCATTAATGACCAACCACAATCACTTAATTTCTTGTCACTTATTTGTCAATTTATATATGAAAATCAAAATTTTCATAAATAATTATCTCAATTCACTATGCATAAATAAGTGTACATTGTCAAGAAAAAAAAAAAAAAAAGTGTCCCAGTTCAAAGTTACATATAAGTATGAAATTGTTCATATTTAATTTGGTAGCAGTAATCATTTAAAAATTCTGATAAAATTTAATCTTTTTGTAATCACTTAAAAATTATGATAAAATTATAATCTTTTTGTCATAATTTGAGGCATTAAAAATAGAAATGGTACTATTTATGAATGGAAAATACAAAAAAAAAGTGTAAAAACCGAAAAAAAAAGAAAAAAGAAGAATCTAGGGAAGGTTTCGGGAGCTGCTGGCAACAACTAGTATGATAACGATAAGCTTAAAAACACCAAAAGAATAAAAAAACAGAAAAACAAAACCGAACCGAACTGACCTGGTGAAAACCGGATTCTTTAGTGAGTGGGACTCCGAGTTCCGCCATACAAGCCTGCATTCTGTCATCGGAACCGTACAGTCCGGGATACCTCTGAATACACCTATCTTGCATTTTATCCAAAGCTTTCGCTAATGGGTAACTTATGGCAAAACCGCCACCGCCGTAAGCCATTCCATAAGAGAAATAGATGTTCTGTAAATGGGATTCCGATAAACTTCCGATATAGTAAAACTGGTTATGGTCGTATTTTCTCAGTACTCTTACAAGATTCTCCGTTATAAAAACGGTGTCGTCGTCTCCCATCACGAACCACCGTACATTGTCCAAACCCAGACGAAGAGTTTCCGATACGATTCGCGAGATCCGGATCGCCGACCGATGGCCTTGCCGATTCTTGTAAGCGAAACGGGAAGTATCGCCGGAGATTTTCACCGGTGGCAAACCGCTATCCCCTTGTCGGGCCTTAACAGAATCGTCTAACCAAACAATGCCTCGCATTTCTTGACTCTTATTGAACCAAATCTTGATGTAATTCTTTCTCTGCTCCCATAGCTTAGCCGACGCGGCGATACCAAAAACGATATGTCGTATCTCCGTGGGCTGATCCGTTACATCATTACTTTTCAAGTGACCCGTACGATTTTGAGCCGACGACAGAGAATCATTTCCGCCGGCGGCTAAAGAGAGATGGCGATGGGTAGAGAAAGGCTCGTGATTACAAGCGCGTGAAGTGGAGACTAGTTTGAGAGTATAAACAACATAAGTAAAAGAAACGAATAGGATTAGCCATACCATAAGCTTAGGAAGGATCCGAGATTGTGACCCGGGAACAGAAATCGGGTTCCCAGATGGGCTTCTGGTCGGCTGATCCCAAATTATCTTCTCGGAATCTTTCACTGTCACTTTCATCTTTTTCTTTTTTTTTTTTTTTCTTTTTACAGTAGTAATGGCTAAAAGAATATGAAAAGAGAGAAAATAGATTTTGGAGAATCTAGAGGACTGTTACCGAATTTAGAAAAAAAGAATGGTGCATGTATCGATTGGGATTGGAAATTGGAAAACATGAAGAATCGATTAATCAGTGGGAAAACATTAAAAATCAAAAACCCAGAAAGAAGGAAAATTTAATGGAGAAGATGAAGGAAGGAAGGAAGGAAGTAAAGGGAAATGGGAAGGAAGAGTTGAGTGGGAAAGAAAAAGAAGAGAGTTTAGCAGGGAAAGTGAGAGAGCAAAGCGTGCAGAGCTGCCAGGTTGCACACACTCTCCCAGTATTGTTGCTTAGTAGTAGCTACAAAGAAAGAAATGGTTTGTGTCTGTATATATATTTTTGAGTTTTATATTTGGGTGAGTGAGACCATCACTCTATTAGTACTAAATTTTTTGAAATTTTATATTTTGTCTTGGTTATTTGGAGAAATTATTATGATTTTAATTTTTTTCATCAAAATTATTTTGTTATTACTTTCATTGAAAAATTTTTATATTGCATAATAACAATTAATTGTTGATCGATATTATTTAACAAATCTTCTTTTTTTGGATGATTCGTTAGAAAATATCCATATCCATATTAACATTATCATATGATTGATTGTACATTAAATTGTTAGTCTGAAAAAAAGTAATTAAAATTAGATAATGAAATATGGTGTATTTGAGAAAAAAATTTTAAATGTAAATCTATATAAATAAAAGTTTTCTCGCATTCGCTTGCAAATTCCATTTTACTTCACATAAGCTCCAATCTACTTTTATAGGGGTGCATTCTTTCTTTTCACGCACGGTCCTCTCTTCTTCTTCTTCTCCAAAATTCTAGAATTTCGGTTTGAGTTTTTTTTATTGTTGTTGGTGGTTTCGCAGGCAGTAGCCCTCTTTTCCTTTCCTTTTTCAATTTTTTGGTTGTTTTTTCTTTTCTTGTTCTGTTTTTTCCAATTTTCTAGCTTGGTTGATCTGGAGTTTGGTGCCTTTTTGGTTGTGGTAGGGTTCGATCTACCTGTTTTTTGAGCATACCTACAAGGTTCTTTGATGTTCTTTAAATTTCATTTGGTAAATCTGCCTTTGGGGCAAGCCTCGTATTTTAGGTTTTCTTCCACTGGTCATTCATATAGCGGTCAATACCATGAAAATGGAAGATTATCGCATGGGTGATCGGACGATTCGTTCATCTATGGGCTACTTTTCTTCAGAGAATTTCAAGAGTATCAATTTCTAAAGATCAATATTTAGATCTAACAATCTCGAGTGTTTCAAGTATTTTCTTTTTAGATTTGAATATTGTTGGAAAATTTGTATGCCTTTTGTGTTCTATGCTTGATTAATTTAAGCCTCAGTACCCCATAATTTTAACAATGAAATATGAATATTTTCTATTTTAAAAAAATTTGTATTAGAAGTGCTCTTAATAAAGAAGAAATTGCTTGATTAATTGCCTTAGTACCCCACAATTTTAACAATGAAATATGAATATCTTCTGTTTAAAAAGAATTATAATAGAGGTGCTCTTAATAAAGAAGAACATGAGATATATGCTAATTAAGAATGTTATGAATTGTACAGTTTCTGGGTATGTAGTCTTTTTAATAATTACTGTATTTCTGATTTTTTTTTTCTCATAATGAAATTACGAACATTCATAGTCATCTTTTTTCTTTTATTAGGGCATTTTAAAACAAAATATTTAAGATGATTTTTTAATGCGACTAGTTCTTTATCAAAAGAATGTTATGAATTACTCCATTTGTCTCATATTGTTATCTCATTTCTCTTTTTATCTTTTACTTAAAATTTTAGAAACACACTATTTTTAATTATTCCTATTTAATTTTAGAAAAAAATCAAATAATTTATAATTAGGGTATAAAAGAAAATTTTGAACATGATATTAGTTAAATGAACAAATATTTGTTAAAATTTTTTTTTATATATAAAGATTGACTAACAATCGCAGGAACATTAATTATAATATGTAGTATCTCTTATTTATTATACAATTTTAAAATTTGTTGATAGAAACTAAAAAATATAAGATAATATTTGGTTAAATGTAAGTAATACGTTAAAAAAAAATATAAGAGCCAACTCGTGAGTTTGTTAAAATAAATATACCATATAATGTCTATATTAATATGTCAGTTACTATTCTACGGACTCGCGAGTCAATACATGATGAATCAATGAAACATATTTTTCAAAAATAAAAAGTCTACTATATAATATATTTTTATAGAAAGTTTAAATTTAATTTAAAAGATGTGATAATTTATTATTTTAGAAGAACTACTTTTTTCGTAGGAATTGCTTTCTTTTTAGATTAAAAGAAACTTCCTCAAAGAGAAAATAGCATTAGTTAATCAATCTATATCATTTATTCATTTTCGGTTATTACGTATCAACATTATTTCTCTTTTGGTGTGTGCATAACAACTATAATCGCCATATGTTGCTATGCTTGCTAATTACTAATTACTTCCTCAAAGAGATAATTAAAATATATTGCAATTAGATTTCAACTTTTGGCCTTGAAGATGGAGTCAATCTATTTGCAATTAGTGTATTTTTCTAAAATATTAGTAGTTTTAATTCTTTATAATTTATTAAAAATATATTCAGAGGAATCTTAAATTTCATAGAAAATTCGAAAAATTATATTTGGAGAAAATAAAAATAAAACTTCAAATCAAAAAATAGAAAAGCCCTCTCATTCAAGCAACATATGTTTTAAGAAAAAAGGTTGCATTCTTTTTTCATTTCCAACAAAATAAAAAAAAAAAAAAAAAGTTGATGTATCCTATTGAAAGGGGAATGCTTTTGAAACCTAATTAATTTCTTTCTTTGGATTTTTAAATATACATTGCAAAAGTTTAATGAATAATTAACAAAAAAAAATCCATAAGAATTAACATATTTATGTTTTACTCTATACTTTTATTTAATTTTTATTCATGTATTTTTTAAAAAAAATATTTCAGATGCTCTAAATGTAAATTTTGTAATTTTAATAATTTGAGTTTCATCCCTCTTACTTGTTACTTCCATCGTTTAAAATAAAAGTCGATACCGATTACAGATGATGAAAAATTTTATATTTGATCGATATAGTGCCTACAGTTAAACTATCTTTTATCCCAAAAATAATTAGATGAAACACTTAATCATCTAATCCACATCGATAATAATATAAAATTAAAATTATTTATTTAATTTTATTTTAATTGTTTGAAATTCAATTTTAAAAAAAAAAAAGAAGGGGAGTTGCTACCTTTTGGAAGAGTCAACATCAACAACTTAACATGCGGCTTTGAATGCTTGTTTTTGATGGAAAAAGGAAAAACAAGCAATAAGAAGATGTCAACAACTAACATCTTGAAGAAACACCTTATAATGCACCCACTAATTACTAAAAATCAAAATTTTTGAACTATGATTTCATTTAAAATGGTCAATTTATTAGGAATATACTCATAAGTCCAAATATCAAACCAAACCAATTATTGAGCTCGGATTAGTTATTGAATTGCTTAATGAAATTCCTTCAAAAAAAAAAAAAAAAGCTTAATTAAAGATTGTTAATTCATAAACTTCATCCAAAAAAATGTTATATATATATATATGAAGAAATGCTACATCCATAAAGAGAATTTTTTCAGGAAAAAAAAAATCCGTAAAGAGAGATGCATTTTGCATAGAAACTTCATATAGATTAAGTTATGAATTTTATTACTGGACAAAATAATTATGTCAATATGGATTGGTTGGGTTATGAATTTTATTTTGAGAAACTTCATATATAAATTATTTAATTATTATATTAAGTTTTTAGTTAAAAAAATTATTATACTAAGCTTCATTTAATATAATTATTTTCCTTGTATAAATTTAATTTGTTCGAATATAATACTTGTATATAATTTACCGATAAGCACATTCTCACATACAAAGTAGAATAATAAATTAATTAGTACTCCTCTCCCTCCAAAATAATATTTCGACAGAGAAATTTAATTGAAAACGGATTTTGATGAGAGTTAGATATTACGATAAAAGCAATATTTTCATTAATTTTTATAGATAATAGTTAAATATTTTAAAATATTGTAGACAATTACTACTTCTTCTATCTCAAAATAAGTGTTGTAACTTTCAATTTCTGAAGTATTAAAAAATAGTAGTTATTATATTGAAAATATAAAATTTATTTATTGAATGACTAATATATCATCTATTTAAATATTTGTCCAACTTTTAAAGTTCATTATATATTAATATTTCAAGTGTACTTGATTTTGTTATAATTTAAAAATAAGATACTTATTATGGGAGAAAAAAATTACTACCTCCGATTTTTTTATTTCTTTACATTTCAAAACTCTACTTTAGGTTCAAGTTTGGTGTTAATAGTTTGATGAGTTGAGTTAGGTAGATTAAAGTAAATTTAGGTTAGTTATAAAATATGATTACTGTAGTTTAATAATATATAAATAATATTTTAATCTAACTAACCCAACCCATCAAACTATCAACACCAAATTTGAATATACTCAACCCTAAAAAAGTGTAAAGAAATGAAAAAATCGGAGGTAGTAAAAGTTAAGACAATTTTGGAACTAAGGAGTAGTTGAAATGTTAATAGCAAAAGTAAAATACTACCTCTGTATTTTTCATTTCTTTACATTTCAAAAGCTATGATTAGATTCAATTTTGGTATTGATAGTTTGATGGGTTAGGTTATGTAGATTAAAATATTATTTATATGTAACTAAACTACAGTAATCATATTTTATAACTAACCTAAGAATACTTTAATCTATCTATCTAACTTAACCTATCAAACTATCAACATCAAATTTGAATCTAATCATACCTTTCGAAATGCAAAAAATGAAAAATACGGAGGCAATATTATACTATTATAAATAACATTGAATTTTTAATAAAATTAAATAAAAAGGACTAACATTCTGTAAGAGAATAAGTAATGAGAATTGGTTCATGTTCAAGGGCTTTTTGAACCGCAAACCGATGATTAAATGACCTGCATCCTTTAATTGAACCAAACCATGGGCCAAATCATAATTGAACCGTGGAAAATGTCTTCAATCTTGCCAAAACGATGACGAACCATCCTTGAACCGTGAGTTAAATCATAACCGAACTGTAAACCTTCACTTCACAACCCCTAACTGAATAGTTTGACACATGGGCGATTAAGTTTT